>CAUYQG010260275.1:0-12512 GCA_963574415.1 Tarsius wallacei | reverse complement strand
GACCCGCCTGGGCAACTTGGCGAGGCCTCATCTCTACAATAAAAATCAAAAAATCAGCCGGCCTGGTAGCGTGCGCCTGTAGTTCCGGCTACTTGGAAGGCTGAGGCGGAAGGATCGCCGGAGCCCAGCAGGTCGAGGCTGCAGTGGCTGGGAGCGGCCACTGCACTCCAGTCTGGGTGACAGAGTGAGACTCCAACTCAAAAATAAATAAATAAATAAATGTGGAGGGCGAGGGTGGTGGCCATGAGGATATTTAGGGAAAGAGTATACCAGGAAGAAGGAAAACCCAGTGCAGAGCCCTTAGGATGAAAGCATGCCTGGTGTATTAAAGAAAAGCCAGGAGACCAATGTGATTAGTGCCGGACAAGTAAGTAAGGGGGTTTGAGAAGTCAGAGGGGTGATGGGGGCTAGAGCAAGTAAAAACCCATAGGTCATTCTAAGTGACTTGGCTTTTACTAGGGATGCAATGGACAGCTACAGAAGGTTTGAGTGGAGAGAGATATCACTGGACATGCCTTTAAAAAGATTCCTCTGACTTCTTCATTGAGAGCAGACTGCAAGAGGATAGAGGACCATGTGGGTAGCCTGACCAGAATGCTATTGGGGTAGACCAGGGAGAGATAATGGCATCTGGGACTGGTATTGTTACAGCAGATGTGATAAAAAAAAAAAATGGGGGGGGGGGGGATGAGATTTTCACCCTACTTTGAAAATAGAGTTATCAGACTTTTCTAATGGGGAGTATCAGCAATGCCTCATTGTAAGCTGATAATTTGAAAATAAATATGCATACATAGATACATATTCATCCTGGTTATACCAGTATCACATCCTGATTATAATATTTAGAAGAGACTGCTCTATTCTTTTCCAACAAACAATCATGCAGGAAGGAGGCCAGAGCTTAAACAAATCAACAAAACTTTCTTTAAAAGGATGAAGTTTATTGATGGCCAAAGCCACTTTTAGAGAATTCATATGGTGATGAGGAAATAAACATTTTAACCTTATATGCCAGCTACAGTTGCCCCCTAGGTATTGCAATGATAAATGAAAATGTATCACAGCTTTTGTTGTCTTCATTTAATAGCATTAATAGCATGGTCCCCATTTTTTAATTGAAGTGGTTCTTGTCCCAAGGATACAATAGATTCCTAATTGATCCATTTTTTCAGGTTATACACGTGTGCTCTCTTTAATATTATCTTTGAGTAGTTAAAACTGTTTTACATTTCTCCCTTGAGAATATCTGAATCTTGCCTCTCATTAAAAAGTCTTCCGTATCTTTCTGCGATCTTGATTACAGAAGAAAATAAAACTTCTAAAAAAGAGGCAATTTTGATGAAACAAAGAACAGATATGGTTACATATCTATGATTGATATAAGATGTGTAATGTATATTAGCAACCTCAAAGGTAAACCACTACTACATGTAGTAAAATTTATAGAAAAGAAATGGTCCACATACTTTTATTACTCACAATTGTTTCAGAACCAAGTTGATAGGTAAAAAGGACATCCATTAAAAAGCAATGCAAATACAAAACATATTTTAAGAGTACTAATATATGGTATATTTTTAAAGTATACAAGCCAACATATAGTATGCTAAATATAGTATAAACATTTGGAGTTTGCCATATTAGATACACATTATAAGAGAAAAAGTAATTTAAACTTGGGCAAACAGCTTGTTTTTTTTTTTTTCTTTCTTTTGCACAGATAAGATAAAACCCAAATAGCTTATACACCAAGGAATAAAATATTCTGCATCGGTAACTACTAATAAGAAACAATGAAACTTAAAATATTCATAAAAACTGGGTTGAAATATTTAGGCTATAACATATAATTGGAAGGCTTTTATATTTTAGAAACAGATAATCTAAAATAGGTTTAATGGGACAATTATAAACCAGGTGGTAGAGAATGTGGGGAGTGGCTTCCCTCCCTAGGAATGTACATGTCATGTATTTAGTGGAAGTGGAGAGGCAAATATATTGTACTGTGGAAATGAGAATAATCAGTAAAGTTTGCTACAAAAAAATCCTGATAAAAGACTAAAAAGAAATCCACAGCGCCGAGTGTTGACTTTTTAGTTGTCCTTGTTGTTATTGTTCTTATCTAATTGAGAAGAGCAAAACCTAGAAGCAAGTGGCTAGGGCATTGACTTTATAGTAAGGGACTAACAAATTCCTGTTCATCATTTCATGAATGACCAAAGGCTGGATTCTTAGAATGGCATCTTTGGATACAACACCAACTCAGGTATACAAAGAAGAAAGATCAACAATCTACTACTTGTTTTCCCAGAGGTCAAGGCTTATAGAAAGAGCAAAGGTATCTAAAATAAACAAAACTGAGAGGAGAAGCTGGCCACTCTTACATGTATATGATTTATGCAAGATTCTTCTTATGTGTTCTGAATGACTGTTAAAATGTAAAGTATCTGATGATTTACCCAGGAGGAACAAAGGAGGTTGAACTAGTTTCTCAAGGCCACACACTCATAAAGAAAACACCTCCCACTCTAATCCCTTCAGTGATCTCAGCCGAACATGCCATGAGAAACCTCAGGAGGGTTTGGGTATAAAACCGTCTAATAATTATATAGAGGGAGAGTACAGAGTCTTAAGATTGATAGACAAGTCATAATCTTAGCTCACATTAATATAAGATGCCCTCAGGTCACCTAATCGATTCTGTAAGGTCTACTTTGTAGATTATCTCCATCTTTATAAAAAAAAATCTGAAATACAAAACCTAAATATGGCTACTGCTTCCTTCAAAGATATGAATTGACAGGAACTAGATTTACGTTCCCATTTAAAACAAACAAGATTACAAGATTACCGATTCATTTAACTACACCAAACACACTTCCCATGAAAGAGTTACGCTTCAGGCGCTGTGTCTTTTTGAACCCTGATTGGAATAACTCACAATGTGGATAGAACCCAGCTTCCCGGTTCAAATTACAACATGAGAGAGAAAAGTCTCTGGACATCTAATTTTTAAGAAACTGATATATTTCATTTTTTGTAACCATTTCCTCAATCTTTAGTATTCTTTTCTCAAACTGAAACCAAATGAAGAGCATATTGACTTCATGAAAATATTAAGCAACTAATACATATGATTCCTTCATGTCCTTTTCCAAATATAACAAAGATGTACCCCAAGCTGAAAGACAATCTTTTATTCAAAATGTGAATGCATTTGGTGTTTACAAAAGCATTGGGCTGAAAAATCCTTCTTCCAATCTGAAGCAAATTGTTCCCTATTTTTTTCTAACACATGTCATTTAGGCTAGTTGTTTTTTTTTTCTTTAAATGGTAAATACAAAATTGGAGAGGAGGGGTCAAAAAAAGATATCTCAAAATTTATTCCTAAATTTTGAAGAAAGTGAAATGAAAATTAAGTTCCTCTGAAATACATCTAGTCTCATCATATTTGTATCATGTTTTTAGGCTTGAAAAGATGATAAAATATGTTAAACCACATCACTGCATATTTCTGAAAGAATTCATTAAACAGAATTTTGACAAATCAAATTATAATAATGCTAGAAGTTTCTTCAGGTGAAAACTTTTGTAACAGCTGTTATGAGAAGATTATTGCTTCCTAAAAGAGTCGTTTGGTTAATGACATTTTATAATTTGATTTCATCTTTTATTTGGATATTTTATGTCTGCTAGGTTAATACCTATTCCATGTGCAATATATATTGGAAATGATGCTTATTTAACCAGACTGAACTCTTCAGTTCAGCAGTCCTAATGTCAGAATCTGCTTTTTATTTATCCAAGTTAGTCAGTCAATTATTTATTGACAATAGCCACACAAGCATTAACTTAGCAAATTGGTATTGTTAATCTCAGTCACTGGGGGGAAAACAATATCATTACTGTCAAATTACTGACAGCATGGTGTCTGGTCAAATGAAGTAAGTTTGTTGTTGCATAATAAATCAAGTTAATGGTTTGCTTTGCAAATGTTAAGTGTTAAAATTAATCTTTTCAATGGTATAAAACATTACTTGAAATGACATAGTTTAATGATCAAAAAATGTTCACTGTTTATACCTAAAACCTTGATACGAGCAAGTCAAAACAGACTGAATTGTGTTACTTACATATCTAGGTTTGTTAACATTTTTTTCTGAATATGTCAATAGTATGTGTTTGTGTGTGTACGCATGTGTAATTAGAAACAAGGATAAGAAAAAGAACCTCTAGAACCATATTCACCTGTGGTGTGCATTATTTAACTAATGTGTCTATCATACTGGAAAGATACTAGAGATGCAAAAATCAGCATGACATCTTGGGAGAGTGCAGTAACTGGGGAGAATGGTGAGAAACAAGAAACTTTGCAATGCAGTTAGATAAGTGTGATAAATGACGGTATGAGAGCGCGTAAGAGGAAGGGAAATGGGAAAATTGTTTGAAGAAAATGACAATGAACTGAATCCTTAAGACAAATAGGTGTCAGAAAGAAGACGAGTGAGTTTCTGAGAAGGGTTGAGCAAGAGGAGGGGCTGGCGTACTTGTCCAGGTGAGTGGAGTTTTTGTAAACACTCCATAGCAAGAACCCTTACAATCAATTTCAAGAATTTTAGTATGCAAAGAGTTTTGAATATGATGAAAGAAAGGAAGGAAATAGGAAATAGAGCTAAATCTGGGACAGGGTTTGCAACATTTGCTATTCTACTTCCCTACCATGATTCCCAAATTGATACCAATCTTCAACAGTTAAGTGGATTCAGTGTCCTTTATACGTTCTTCAAAGTCTCTGCAACCACTTTTTGGTTGTGTGAAGCTTATCATCTGGAACTGTCTTACAGAATATCTTGTAGGACCAAAACTCTCTGTTTCCTTTGTACTTAAATGTCTATTTGGTTAATCACAAACTCTAAAGATACTGAAGGCATCTTAACCACTGTCTACTTTTATGGAGGTGCCAAAGGCCAGACAGTGACTTATGTTTATCTGCAGCGTTTCCTGTACCCCTCCTCTCCGTAGATGAACTCTGTCTTTCTCTCTTGGCCCTTCTTGACCTCTATTTCTCCTGCCAATTCCAACTACCTCTAGAATGGAGAACTGCATATTGACAGGCAGAGAATATATCCAGGCAAAGAAACTAGTCAGGAGTCTATTGTAACAGCCCAGAAGAGAAATGAAAATGTTCTGTACTAAGGAAGTAGCAGTAGAAATCCAGACACAAAACATACACATACTGTTTTATTTAAATCTTTCTATAACTCTGAGTGTTAAGAACTGTTATAGCTATAGAGGAGACATTAGGGTCAGAGAAACTTAAACTGTGTTAGACTTCGCAGTTGATAAGCTGATCCATCTGACCCATTAATGGATGGGTTATGAACAAGTTTATCAACTGGTCAATCGGTAGATCAATAAATGAATGAAAGACATATGTGTCTGGTAACTCAGTAGAAAGGACTATCACCATATACTCATCTGTGTACCCTGATTCAGTACTGCCCAGAAGACTGAGCAGAGAAAGCTAAGAAGGGAACTTTTAAAAAGGAGAATGTGAAAGGGCTTACAAATATTACTAGGATGGTCATATTCAGGTTGTTGACTTGATCATTTCTAAGCTTCTGCTCTGAAGAAACTCTGCAGGCAGAGCTGTGATTCAGGTTTGTACCTATCACTGACCCACAGGTCAAGAAGAGCCTGAGTTTCTGGCCCTACCTGGGGGAATCCAGTCAGATCCCACCAACACTTTAACCCCAAGTTGGAATGCTTTGTTTAATTCTCTGGACCCAAGTAATTCTCATTTGTAGGCAGGGTCCACATTTTCCTGCCACTCAGTATTCTGTCTGCTGAGTATTAAAATTCTAAATAAGTTTCATTGGATGCTCCAATCTGCTGTTCTCAGTTTAATGATTTGGCTATTTTCTCCTACTTGTCTGTTCAAATCTAATATAAATTCCAATTACATGATCTGATTAAAAGTTAATGGCATTAGGACTATGAGAAATTTAAAATGAATCAGGCATTAATATCATACAAGTGATTACAACTTTAATACTAAATGTGAATGACTCTAAAAAATGCAATTTTTTAAATTTCTTTAAAAAAATTCTTCTTTTCTCAGTCTGAGCCTTCTTGAGGGCAAATTATCTCTTTCCCTAGATTTTGGTACCTATTAAATCAAGATTTGAGGGCATGTTTGTTTTGATGCTTTTCTTCCACTAGTGTGGTCCTAAATGTAAGAAATATCTGTGTGTGTGGCAGATGTGTTTCTATGCATGGTTGTTTACATGAATCCTCTTTACTGATATCACATGAAAACACTGCCTTTCATAAAAATAATTTGTAACAAAAAAGAAAAAAAAAACAAGGGAAAACTAGCACAGCAATGAGATAACCACTACATATCTATTAGAAAGGTTAAAATCTCAAGCACTGATAACATCAAATGCTGACAAGTATATGGAGCAACAGGAACTCCCATTCATTGCTGATGATAATACAAACTGGTGCAGCCACTTTGGGAGATGATTTGGTAGTTTCTTACAAAACTAAATAATTTCTTACCATATAATACAGTTATTGCACTCCTTGGTCTTTACCCACATTATTTGTAAACTTATATTCACATTAAAACCTGCACATAAATGTTTATAGCAGCTTTGTTCATAATTGCCAAAAATTGGGATGCAACCAAGATGTCCTTCAACAAGTGAATGGATAGACGAATTGTGGCAACTTCACACAATGAAATATTATTCAGTGATTAAAAAATGAAACATTAAACCACAAAAAGACATGTAGGAACTTTAAATGCCTATTGTTAAGTGAAAGAAGGCAATCTATCTAAAAGGCTATATACTATATGTTTCTAACTATATGACATTCTGGAAAAGGCAAAATGGTAGAAATAGTAAGCCCAAGGTTGCCAGGAGTTCTGGGGAAGGAAGGGAGGAATGAACAGGGGGAGCACAGAGGATTTTTAGGACAGTGAAACTATTCTTTGTAATACCATCACGATGGCTGCATGCCATCACACATTAGTTAAAGCCTGTAGAATGTACAACACCAAGAGTGAACTCAATTGTAAACTGTGATAGTTCCTTAATTGTTATATTGGTTGTTAATATATCAGTAGTGGCTCATCAATTCTAATAAATCTACCACACTAATGTAGACATTACACTAATGTAAGACATTAGCAGGAGAAAATATAAGGGGTATATAGAGAGTATATGGAGAATCTTTACTTTCCCTTTTTTTCTTCTGATTTAAAACTGCTCTAAAAAACAGTCTATTAATTTTAAAATGCACAAGAGGAAAGGCCCACACTATATGTATAATATATGTTATATACCTTTATATATATATATGTGTGTGTATATATACACACACTATATAATTTCATCTACAAAGTATACCACTGCATGATTTCTTTCAATAAAGCAAGTTTGAAATAGTGATTTCTGTTTTGCTCACTTCTTGACTATACATAGTTTATGTTTAATACAAAAATATTGTTTACATAATCACTTGCTAGAGAAATGTGTAACTTCCGTCAGTTCTAGGCACTGGGAAGTCCTTCCTGCAGGATATAGAACAAAGAGTAAGTATCCTATGGATATATATTTAGATTGATTCCCATGCTAAGAAAGCAAGGTAGAAGAACATAGAAGACTATCATAATAGAAGAAAATAATTTATCTGATATCACGAAAGCATTCCTGGTCCAAATTCTAATCACAGGTGAATAGTACTATTCTCAAAAAAATCAATGATGGCACCTGAATGGAATTTTTTTAGGTACAAAAATTGATACCCTGAATATAAAATGGGTAACAGACATTTTTGCTTAAACTGAGAGGAAAAACACAAACGATTAAAAACCTGTTTTCTTTATTTTGTGTTATGTCAATAAATTTTACACAACAGTGATGATAATAAACACTAATTCCGTCACCATTTGACATTAAGTCCCAATAATATTTTCTATATTTAGCAATAATATGAAACGTCTGTCACACTGGATGTTAACCCAGTACTTGCTAATGTTTCAAAACATTTTACATGAGGAGCTTCTATTCATGGATCAAATGGGTATTGAATCATAGACCGGAGAATGTTACAGTTGGCTTAAGTAAAAGACATCACACAAGCTTTTCTCCAATGCTCTTTATCCAAAGAGATTTAAGAAATCTCCAACTTGGCTTAATGTATACCCAAAACTACATGAAAGAAGTGTCCTTTTTTTTTCTTATTCAAAGTATTCCCATATCCAACTCCAAAAGGGGATGAAATTCCCAATTTTATTTTTTTGAATTAATATAAATTATTTATGACAAATAATAAACACTATAAAATAGATACATAGTACATGTACTATGTACACAAAGTTTAATTTCTCCTTGTCAAAGTAAAAATTATCTAAGAAAATAAGTTAAAACTAATAGTAAACATAACGAGTATTTTCTGTATTTAAAGAATTTACATACATTAACCTGTTTCATCTTCATAAAAACTTTATGAGGTAGATATGATTATGTACTTCATTTTACAGATGAGGAAACTGAGTCACAAGAGATTGCGTGAAACATTTGAGGTCATATTAACTGGTTGAAGAACAAAGATTCAAACCTAGGCAATTCAAGCCCAGGTCCAGAAGGAGACTGGCAACCCATACATTATCCATAAGTAATACCTAGTACAAGCAGATTGCGGGCATTCAGACAACTCACCACTAGAAAAGGACTCTGAAGAGAGTCAAAAGAAACTTTACGTAGCACTAGGAGAAACCTATATACCCACTGAATGAAAAATGATTTTATATTTGCCCAATTCTAAGTTCGGAAGTTTCCAGAACCACTGATTGAAGCACTTTTGCTAGTATGGGAGATATGATTTTAACCTCCAAGTGTTAGCATTTCTATTTATGGTTCATTTCTACTAATGTAGCAGAAATATGTCCAATGCCTTCAGAAATCTCAAGGAGACCATCTCTAAGGCCTTTCTAAATATAGTCCAGACTTCTCTTTTTTAAAAAAATATTTTCACTATGTCGTACAATAGATCTCTTGAAATTATTCCTCCTGTCTTACAGAAATGTTGTATTCTTTGATCAATAGATCCCAATTCCCCTACACCCAGGCCCAGTAACTACCATTCTACTCTGCCTCTGTGGGTTCAACTTTCTTAGATTTCACATAAATGTGAGAAAATACAATGTGTTTCCTTTTGGAACTGGCTTATTTCACTTTAAATATAATGTACTCAAGGTTCATCTATATTGTCAAAAATGATAGAACTTCCTTCCTTTGTCATAGGGCTGAGTAACATATCATTGTCTATATAACACATAATCCATAGATGTACACTTAGGTCAATTCCATATCTTGGCTACTGTGAATAATGCTGCAATGCTCATGCAAGTACAAACATCCCTTAAGCATACTGATTTCATTTCCCTTGGATATAAACCTCACAGTGGGTCTGCTGGGCCATATAGTAGTTTTATTTTAGTTTCTTGAGGAACCGCCATACTGTTTGCCATAATGGCTGTCCTCCTTTACATTTCTACCAACATTATGCAAGGGTTCCTTTACCTCACATTCTCACCAACACTTATCTTCATCTTTATGACAATGGCTATCCAACAGGTGTGAGGTAATATCTCATTGTGGTTTTAATTTGCATGTCCTGGTTATGAGTGATACTGAACATTTTTTTATACGTCTGTTGGCCACTTCTATGTCTTACTTGAGAAATGTCTATTTAGCTCCTTTGCCCATTTTATAATTGGATTATTTATTTGCTTGCTATTGAGTTGTATGAGTTCCTTATATACTTTGTATATTAACCCCTCACCAGAGGTATGGTTTGCAAATATTTTCTCCCATTTCCTAGGTTTTCTTTTTTTTTAAGAAATCAATTTACTGAAGTTTTGTGAAAAGGAATTTTGCTTATATGATTGCATCAAATGTTGGTATTATGCTGTTATTATCAATGTTATTTTAAATACCATTATCATATAGAAATACATAGAAATAAGAATATAGAAATAGGTACATAAATATGGTTTCAGGTAGATAGACAATAGGTATAGATACACATATGACTGATAGATAATGGACTTAATAAACAGTTGGATAAACAGCTGAATACTCAGAACAACCCAATGAGGCAAGGCTTATTATTTCCACTTTAGAAAGCACAAAAAGTAAAGTAACTTGTTCAAGGTTACATATCCAGTAATTATTGCCAGGATTTCAACCCAGATTTCAAAAGGCCATATGCTTTCAATGCTAACCTCCTTTGAGATTTTTTTTGTCTGCAGCAAAGAAACGGGCAAGAGGAACAGACAACAGGTGAAAGGCTTAGCCCTTTGCCTCTCTCTCTTCAAGGTGCTATAGAGAATGATGAACATGCATGTGCATGCTCACAGATGCCAACGGTAAATCTTCAGGTATCCACTGACGTACGCCCGCAGGGAAAATAAGTGCAGTGAGAGGCAGATTGGGGATTTACATGAGTGAGGTGAAGCTGGACAGGGAAGCTAGTATTGAGATGAGGGTGAGGGAATAGAGGGCCGCAAAAGAAACAGCAGATGTCAGAATTTTCCTTTCGTTTGACACTTCAAATGGACTCTGAAATAGACTAGGAGTAAAGAGAGAGAGGCTGAAAAATTTCAGTCTCTGAAATGATCAAAGGAAAGGAAGAAGAAAACCGAAGATCAACAAAGGAAAGTAGGAACAAAAGGGACTGACTCCGTTGGCCACCCAACAGGAGGAGAAGGTGCCAGTCTACGGCAAAAATAGCCCAGGAGCCTTGACATCTCTTTATCTCTAATTGATATACATGGCGGAGGATGACTCTAAGGCATTGATTGGTTCTTAACTGGGATGACCTCGTGCCTTTGCCCCCAGGGCACTTGACGATGCCTGGATATATTTGTGGTTGTCAAGAGTCGGGGAGTGGTGCTATGTGCATGTCGTGGGTAGAGGCCAGGGATGCTGCTCAATATTCTGGGGTGCACAAGAAAGTCATCCAAAACAAAACAAAATCATCCAGCCCCAAATGTCAATGGTATTACTCTTAAGAAATCATGTGTTAGAGAATCTGTTATTTGTTTCTGTGTTTGTGTAGACACAGGACCCTCAGAGGAAAGTTGGGAACAGATGGAAGGAATAAAATGGTGTCTGTTCTCTCCTCAGTCTCTTGGATACGTTTCTAGCTCCTGTGGAGAAAGGATTTAGGACTAGAAGCTGAAAGAACTGTTTTCAGGAGAAATGTTATGAGCCTGTGAGCAATGACGCAGCAGCTTGGAGTGCAGGGAACAAAGTGTAACCAAAGATGGGGGAAAGGGTTATTTTCCCACCTCTGCTTGGATCGCAGTATAGGTCTAGCACTTTGAGGATGCCTTTGGCCACAGCATTAGTAGCTTAATCATGGTCATCATCAACATATGTAGTTCTCTCAAATGAATTTGTGAAGAGGGGACAACATCAAGAGGCAGCCGGGGTGGACGAGGAATAATGGTGTGCGTGAGCAACATGCAGTGATGATCACTGGTAGATGGGTGACAGTCCCCAATACCCCACATTAGGTAGTTCCCAGTTCCCCACCCCCATGACCACAAGATGTATTTGAGGCTGGGGATTTACCCAGGTGACTGGAGGACTTGTGTAAGTAGACAGGAGCAAAAGCAGGAAATCTGAGGTTTCAGTGTTTTTGTGGCCACGTTCGAGGTACATGCTGGTGAAGTGTTGAAAGCATTTATATTACACGGTCATACAAAAATGGAGTATCCATACGCGAAGTTCCCAAGTAAGATTTTCTTCAGACATCAGGACTGATTCGAGACCTTCCCTTTCATCCTCTCCTTATCCCACTGAGTCTCATTATCAGGCCAATAGGAACAAGCCTCCAGGACCTTTGTGATCCAGTTTCATCATTATTCAAGGGGACTGTATAAAATGTGTTCGTTCTAGTGCCCAAATCTTGGTTTCTTTTTTCTTCTTTTTTAATTTTTAATTTTAAATACATAGGGTGCAATTCAGGGTTAGGTATGCAAATGCTCATTATGCAGGTACCCTTGTTGATGAGGTGTGCACCCCCTGCCCTGGCAGTTTCCCATTACTGTCAATCCTGGCCCCCATCCCCCCACCCCCATCCCCAGCTAAACCTTGGTTTCAAACACCGTTCTCTACTAAAGGGATCCAGAGAAGAATGCCCAGTTTCCAGGATGAAACAGGAAAAGTGTAAATTGGTGCTTAAGCAGGTTACTCGCCAGAGAGCAAGTTTCAAAGAAAAAAATTAGCGGGGTGTGGTGGCACATGCCTGCACTCCCAGCCACTCAGGAGGCTGAAGCAGAAGAATTGCTTGAGCCCAGGATTTTGAGGCTGCCACAAGCAATGATGTGCCACTGCACTCCAGCCTGGGAAACATAGTGACACCCTGTGTCAGAAAGAGAGAGGAAGATTGAGAAGGAGAGGGAGATCGAGAGAGAGAGAGAGAGA
>CAUYQG010260272.1:0-17017 GCA_963574415.1 Tarsius wallacei | reverse complement strand
TTTGCCTCTGGAATGATTTTCCACAAGCCAAAACAGAACTTATGTGCTGAAGTAAGAAAAAAACTGAATTAATACATTTTTATTTATCAAGAACTAGATTTTCAAAACAAGACAAGACTGCCCACTCTCATCCCTCCTGTTAGAAGTTCTAGCTAGAGCAATCAGATAAGAGAAGGAAATCGGGTATCCAAATAGGAAAAGAGGAAGTTAAGTTCTCCCTCTTTTCTGACAATATGATCCTATACCTTGAAAACCCAAGAGAATCTCTCAAAATCCTCCTTGCGCTGATAAAGGACTTTGGCAAAGTTTCTGGGTACAAAATCAATGTGCAAAAGACATTTTTGTACACCAAAAACAACAGGCAGAGAACCAAATAAAAAGCCCAATCCCATTCACAATAGACACACACACACACACACACACACACACACACACACACACACACACACGAAATACCTTGGCATCTTCCTAACCAGAGAAGTGAAAGACCTTTACAATGAAAACTACAAAGCACTCCTCAAGGAAATCAAGGAAGTTGCAAACTAATGGAAAATATTCCATGCTCATGGATTGGAAGAATCAACGTTGTTAAGTTGTACATCCTAACAAAGGCAATCTACAGATTCAATGCAATACCCATTAAATTACCAACATCATTCTTCTCAGATCTGGAAATGACAATAAACAAATACATATGGAATCATAAACAACCATGAATAGCCAAAACAATCCTCAGCGAAAGAAACAAAGCAGGAGGTATCACACTTCCAGACTTTAAATTTTATCATAAGACTACAATAGTGAAAATAGCCTGGTAGTGTACAAGAACAGGCATACAGACCAATGGAACAGGATAAAGATTCCAGAAACAAGGCTACAGTTTCTCAATCAACTGACCTTCCACAAAGCCTCCACCAATAACCACTGGGGAGAGGAGAGCCTATTCAGTAAATGGTGCTGAGAAAACTGGCTGACCACATGCAGAATATTGAAACACCCTACCTATCACCATACTCAAAAATCAACTCTAAATGGGTCAGACCTAAATGTAAAATCTCAAACCATGAGAATCTTACAAAACGCAGAAGATACCCTTACAGACATTGGAATAGGTAACCAATTCTTGATCAAAACCCCAAAAGCCCATGCCATAAGAGGTAAGATAGGTAAGTAGGATCTCATCAAACTGAAAAACTTCTGCAAAGCAAAAGAAACCATCAAGAGAGCAGGGAGACAGTTCACAGAATGGGAAAAAAAAAATTTGCCAACTGTGTATCTGACAAACACCTAACATCCAGGGTCTACAAAGGACTCAAACATGCAGAAAGGAAACACACACACACACACACACACACACACACACACACACACCTCTATTAAAAAGTGGGCAAAAGGTATGAATAGACACTTTTTAAAGGAGTCATATGAGCAGCCAACAGATACATGAAAAAAATGCTCAGCCTCACTGATCATCAAAGACATGCAAATCAAAACCACACTGAGATACCACATAACACCAGTCAGGATGACCATCATTAATAACTCAGAAAACATCAGATTCTGGAGGGGATGCAGAGAAGAGGGAATGCTTCTACAGTATTGGTGAGAGTGTAAATTAGTACAACCTCTATGGAAAGTAATATGGTAGTTTCTAAAAGATCTAAAAATCTACCTTCTGTACAACCCAGCAATCCCCTTTCTGGTAATATACCCAGAGGAACACAAAGCATTCTACAAAAATGATACCTGCACACACATGTTTATTGCAGCACTATTCACAGTAGCAAAAACTTGGAACGAACTGTACAGCCCATTGAAAGTTAACTGGATTAAAAAATGTGGCATAAATACATGATGGGATATTATGCAGCCATAAAGAAGGACAAAATTATGGACTTTGCAGCAACTTGGATGGATTTAGAATCTATTATACTCAGTGATCTCACAGAAACAAAGAACGGAGTGCCACATGTCCTCATTCATAAGCGGGCCCTGAACATTTATCATAATACTACAAGAAAGGGATTGGCAGTAGCAGAACATTGCCAGGGATGGAGGGAGGTGTGGGCACTAATATCAATAAGAATGCCTGATCTCAAACCAGACAAAGTGAGGACTAATGGGAGACCGTAACTTCACCTGTACAATGATCGCTTATGTACCTAATCCTGAATTGTACCCTGTCTTGAAATATTTTTTAAAATAAAATTTTTAAAAGTTAGGTTTTAAGAGTGAGGCTCTGACTCAAAAAAAGAAAAAAATATTACGTTGTAAGTTATCACATATCCTTTAAAAATGTAAGATGTCCCATTGTGCAAGGTTAAAAAATGTACTTTGTGGCTATATTCATAGGGGCACGCATAGTGAATTATTTAGGAATGAAATGTCATTGTATCTCTATTTTCAACTGGTTTAGAAAAAAAAAATTGTAGCACACAAGGTAAGAGAGAGCAAATGCACAAATGAGGTAAAATGTTAACAAGAAACCAAAATCTCACTCATCCCTTTTTTTTGGTAACAATTGAAAAGAACATAAGTTCATCATTTATTTAAATCCATTTATTCAAACAATTTGAATATATTTTTAATTGCTATTTGTAGTACTTACCATATTTTTCCCAAAGTCTTATGCAATTTTAATTTGATAGTTTATTTTTGAAAACAAGCATATAGTTTTGTGGTTGTAAAACCTCTGAAGCCATAGATCCTCCATCTATTTCCATATTAAAATGAAGACAAAGTGATTCGATTTCTTCATTTTACATCTTACTTTTACTTGGCCTGTGACTCTGAACTATTTGAATTTTTTTCCTGACTTATAGTTAAGTACTGAATAGCTTTAATTTTCAAGAATATTTATAGTTTTTGTACATTTTTCTCAATGAGCATACACTGAAAGTATGTATTAATATCTATATATATTCCCAAAACAACTCTTTCTCTGTTATCTTGATCTAATTTGTTACAAACTTTTTAGAACTTCCTATATTAAACCTTGTTGTTTTTGCCTTTTACCCTTTTGCTTTATCTTAAAAATCTTCTAAGATTTTGAATAATTTTATCTTGCTATTTATACTGCTACCTTGAAGGTATTTCAACCTGTTTCACTGGCAGTGATACCCTCCCTGGCAGGTAGTCTCAGTTACATTTACTCGATTATAAAATTGCATTGTAATTCATATAGTAGTAAAACAAGATAATTTCATGCTTATTACCATAATTATAGCTGTTTAAAATAAAATCCCTCCTAGGGTTCATTTCATGTAATGGGACAAATATACAAAATTTTGATAAGTATCATGTACAATTATATAACCTTGACATCTCTGTTTGTGTAGTTCTTTTATCATATTTAATGTGCTATGCAGCAGTCGTTGACAGGAATTATGACAATGGCTCGGACACTGATGATGTCCACCACATTTCCAACATATGTATTTACTCTAGGTAGTGCCTCAATACAGCCCTTTAATAAAAATCTCAGACCCAGATTTGGTAATTGAAGTTAAATAAATCAAAGAATGTTGCAAAATGGATACCTTTACTAACAAAAGCAGAATATGTGACAGGAGGGAGAATTAATTCTAGTTTCAGATGTAACTGAGTGAGAATCCCAATACTCCCACTTATTAACTGAAATGGAATTTCTTCAACTGTACATGTTGGTAATCATTTGTTTATTTATTTTTGTATTCATTTATTCAGTTTGTAAGTATATTTTGAGCTGATTATCAGGTACTGTTCTAGACACTGGGGTAAAAAAATGAGTGAAAAGAACAAAGTCCCTGATCTCAAAAGGCTTACATTTGACTGAGGAGGCAGAAAGCAAAGTGGATACATAATGTAATATCAGATAGCAGTAAGTCTTGTGAAAAAACTACTAAGGCAGACTATAGCATGTGATCAAGATAGGAAGACAGTGCTTCATACAGGGCATATTGAAAAGGCCTCTCAGAGGAGGTGGTATTTGGGGAGAGGGAGACAGGAAGCCATCAACTGGTTGGCAAAAAATGTTCCTGGTAAAGAGGACAGCAAATTCAAAAGCTTTAGTTTATAGTTCTGTGAAGGGTAAGTTAAAATGTGTGAATTCTTAGAAAATATTTAAGTCCTAATTAGATATTAGATATAATTTTAAAATAATGTGCATAGATAATTAATTCCATATGGTTATCATGTGTCTTCTTTGCTCTAATGTACGGTATCCTTTTCATCTAGATCATTTTCCTCCTCTTGAATTATGTATTATTCATCTTGTTCCAGAGCCTTTAGGTTGCCGTCTGTTTAATTTGTAGTGAGTTAAACCCTGTTTGCAATACTCAGATGTTATTACTGTCAGAGGTCCTGTTTTCTCTGTCTTGGCCCCTTTGCTCAACATTTGTATACTCTGAATAATGCCAAATTGACTTTTTTTCCTAAGTATTAGGAACTTCCCTCTCTAAGCAGTAAATCCACAACTTCTTCCCCTATGGGGACCTGCTTTTCTGTATATGTGTGCATGGGGAGAAAGGTGATTAAAAATTGGTGTCAAGGTGCCATTTGGAAGATTGTACTTCCAGTAAACACAGAAAATTCAACCATACCCCATTGCTGACCTCCCCATTTCCCACCATGGTTTCTTCTTCATGCTTCCCCGGATGCTCCCAGAGGTCAGAGCAGAGTGACTGTCTACCTCTGTCTCTGGCTGTGTAAAAACCACTACTAGAGCTCAATTCATTTTTATTATATTTCTTTATATTTTGTATGGTTGTAAAACATTTATTCCTAATTTTATCAATTTAGGTCCAATCAGAAAGAAAAGCCACACAGTCATTTGAACAGGCAAAGTTTATATACAGAATTATTACATGTAACAGAGGATTATCGTAATGAAGAGATTAGCTAGTATGAAAAATGTATTTAGTCTGTTCAGGCTACTGTAACAAAATACCATAGTTTGTGTGGCTTAAACAACAGACATTTATTTCTCACAGTTCTGGTGGCTGGCAAGTCCAAGATCAAGCTCCCAACCAATTTGGTTTCTGACAATGGCCCTCTTTTTGGCTTTCAGATGGCTATCTTCTTGCTGTGTGCTCATACAACCTCTTCTTTGTGAGCACAAGGGGAGAAACAGAGGGAGGAAGCTCTCTGGCATATGTTCTTTTAAGGGCACTAATCCCATCAGAAGTGCCCCCTGGCATGACCTCACCTAACCCTAGTTACCTTCCAAAGGATTCATTTTCAGATATCATCACATGGGGGATTAGTGCTTCAAAGTATGAATTTTGGGAGGAGGGCACAAACATTCAGTCCATAGCAAAAGATAACCCTAAAGAATAGAGGAATGGCCAGGTACAGTGGCTCGTGCCTGTAATCCCAGGCATTGGGAGGCCAAAGAGAGGATTGCTTGAGCCCAGGAGTTCAAGAGCAGCCTGGGCAATATAATGAGACCTCACCTTTACACAAAAAAATTTAAATTAGCCAGGCATGGTGGTACATGCCTATAGTCTTAGCTACTAGGGATGCTGAGGCAAAAGGATTGTCTGAGCCCAGGAGACTGAGGCTGCAAGTAAGACATGATCATGCCACTGCACTCCAGCCTGGGTGATAGAGCGAGACCCTGACTCAAAAATATTTTTTTAATTAAAAAAAAATAGAAGAATGACTGCCATTACTCCCAGGGCTGAAACAGAGCACACGCAAAAAAGTCCTTGTCCTTTCATTTCTAGAGCAGAGATCCAAACCTTATTGGGAAGATATACCCACGAATTACTGAATGGCAGAAGTCACTAAGTTGCCATGCTAGCAGAACTTGTTGGAAATATGCTCTCTGGAAATTAACAGACAACCTTCCTCTGAGGTACCTGGGAAAGTTGTTCATAAAATGACTCACCTGAGGCTCTGCTCAAAAAATTGCCAAGCTGCTGGCTGTCATGCACTGCAGGAGCCAGGTGCTGAAGATGCTTTGCACACTCCTAGAGCCTGTCAAGTAAACACACTGGATCTAGGAAGTGAACACCTTTCCTCCTGTAGTGTCTCTCTAGTACCCTCTATCAGCAGAGCTTTAGTGCCAGCTAGCAAAGGAAAAATTTGTCAAAGGCCCAGATCTATTTTTGCTGAGCAGGCATAAATGTATATTTAGAACTGAGAGGCAATAAATTAGCAACCAGAACCCTGATATAAGCTAACAATATATAACAGCAGAAGCAGACTAAGTGAAGAATACATTATTTCTTAGCAGGGTAAACTACTTTTCAGGGCTATTCTCAGTTGGATTCATTGCTACAATTTTTTGTGCCTAGAATACAATCTGACCCAATATTGATGTTCAGTAAATATTGAATGAATGAACGCATGCTTAATTTTTTATTTAATGTTTTTTCCTTTCTCTCTCTCTCTCTCTTTTTACTATAGCTGATGGCTGCACTGATTGGTCTGTTGATATCAAGAAATATCAAGTTTTGGTGGGAGAGCCTGTTCGAATCAAATGTGCACTCTTTTATGGTTATATCAGAGCAAATTATTCCCTTGCCCAAAGTGCTGGACTCAGTCTGATGTGGTACAAAAGTTCTGGTCCTGGAGATTTTGAAGAGCCGATAGCCTTTGATGGAAGTAGAATGAGCAAAGAAGAGGACTCCATTTGGTTCCGGCCAACATTGCTACAGGACAGTGGTCTTTATGCCTGTGTTATCAGGTATTCTTTTCATTCTATTACTGCTGAATCACAGAAGTCACATGCTGCTTTCTCATACTTAAATTTTGTTGCTCTCAATTTTGCCTAAAGGTATTGTCTCAATATTTGCATGTGTTGTTGCTTTCTAAAATTTGAGTCTAAATCATAAAAATATGGGATTGGAATTTATATTGAGACATTATTTCTAGCTTATGGGGAAAAGAGATACCATTTGGGTATCTACTTATGTTACCAGAAATTACCAAAGACTATGAAATAAAATTTATAGGGAAGGTAAAATGTTGCAAGTAAAATGTTGCAAATAAAATGTAAGCAAAGACTTGCAGAAAGGATGCATAGTTTATTGCTAAATGGGTTGTAACATTTTGTTATTGCCCTTCACAGAAAGATAGAGCATGGATACTTCTGATTCACACACATCTGCAAAGATGATTTAGGTAATGTGTGTATGTGCACAAAGTGAGGAAGGCAGCAATGATATGTTAGAGAATATGAAGGTTGTGTTCCAGATGGTTTTAATAAGTTAAACTGCTAGGTCAATACAAAAATTTTTCCGAGGCTTCCAGGGCCAATACTAAATAAAGTTAATAACAAATTCTGCACCTTTATCCCCAAGGAAAGCCATTATATATCTACACACCTTTGTCAGCTTATGGAAGAGACATATGTAGTTTGGTTAATGATAATGGATTTAAGCAGTATCTGTGTAACATATTAGCAATTAAAAATCTCAATTTAAGCATTTAGCCCTTCATGGATGCTGAGTCACACCCTGCATCAATGATTGTGTATGTCATTAGTCTATTAGAATGTTAGCAAATCTGGGTATAGGCACATAGAGGGTGTGTTTATTTATTTGACTTTCTGTATTTTGGCTTATTTAGAGAAATAAGGAAAAATCTAAAGGAGTTGATTCTCAAACTTGGAGAAAGTCTCAGAATCACCTAGTATCTTCAAATAAAAATGTGACTACCACTTCTGAAATCCTAATCAACACCTATCATTCCTCAGTCTTAAGGATTATGCCTGTAAGAATTACCTTTAAGATGAACTATGGCTGCAGGTGTTTTAAGTCATTAAAACAGGACAAAATCACATAAAAGTTAAACAGAAATGTATCTTTTTCACACTGACAACATATGTCACAGTTAATGTTGGGAAATATAAATGAATATAAGTGGAGAGTTGTGCTTGGAGAAATTGCCTAATGTCTTTTAAAATAACAAATGTGGGGCAACCCCCTCGAGTTTCCTCCCACTGTGGGAGCTTTTCTGACCTCTCAATAAATCCTGCTCTATAAAAATAAATAAATAACAAACATGTAACTTCTTTGGAAACTCTTATTCTTTCTCTTTGAGTCTATTAAACCTTTTATGCTTAAACATAACCCTTAAGAGAAGTAGAGGTTTTATAGGGGTATAGATAAATAATTGTCCCACTAATAGAGTTAAAAAATATTGTTTGGACCAGCTGTTCTCACTTGATCTATAGTAATTTGATTTTAATTTCATATCTACTGTGTTTATTTAAAAATATTTATAGATGATTGTTCATGCATGTGGAAGTGATTCCTTACGATAGGCAAATGTGTCCTCATTTACCTGAGATTAGAATTGAGTTGGATATCCATAGTCTAACATTTCATTTCATTATTTATTGTTGATGAGCAAATAATGATGCATTTACATACGCAATCTGAATTTCAAAAGTGCTGAGGTTGCAATTTTTTGATGTGCTTAAGTATATACTGTGATCCAATGCTCTGAGAAATTACATTAAAATGCCTCTAAGTTTATAGTTGAAATAATGAATTAAAGACTGAAAAGTTCCCCAAATATTGACATTTACCATATGTTCATATATCTACATTTTAATGTAAGGTGAAACTAAATGACAAACACTTTAAAGTTGCATGTGTGTCAAGTGACATTCCAGAGAAAGTAATAAACTTTAGAAAGAGTTATTTTTGTCACTGAAATTCAAATATGACAATTGATTTGAAGCTAGTGTTGCTATGCCTTCCTTTTCCAATTTGTAGAGGGGTACTCAAAATCTTTATAAACAGCATTTGAAATAATATGGATTGATGTTGACGTGAAGGGAGCCCAAGGGCTGTTAGTTGAGTCAGCTATCAGGTCACAAAACTGTCACCATTAATTTTTAAATGACCCACTTGCAAAGAATTTTAGAAGTGTGAAAATGTTAACTTCTATTCTAAGATTCTAGTCTTCCTGATATGTGTTCTGGATATTAACTTGTCAATGAAATTGTTTAACAAGCCTTTCATATACAGCTAATTTGCAAGTGCACCTAAATATGTGCAATTAAATGGTGTAACTAATGGAAACATTGAAGAGTATTGTCATTATAATGAACAAGAGCTTTCTTACTCCCTTCTTTTAATATCTACCTTGAATAAAAGAATGCCACATCATTCTTTTCTCCTAGTACTTGGCTACTTAATTTTTTAATCTTGAATTTTTATTTTATTTTTTTCCATGAAAAAGTGAATGGAGGAGAGCTGTGCAACAATTCCTTTTATTTTGCAGCTATCTATAAAAACAAGTTTATTTTATAAAAATAAATTTTCCCATATTGTTAACCTTTCACTTCTTAACTCTCCTTTCCATAGTTATGACCTACTAGCAGTTTCACATACAAAGTTAGCTGTTGCACAAGTAAGCATGCCAATGCTTCGCAAATGGTAGCATACTTAGTAGTTTGTCATCCTTTTTTTAAATTAAAATTTCATTTTTGAGATAATTGTAGGTTCATATTAAGTTGCAAGAAATAATATAGAGATATCCCATGCATCCATTACCCAGATTTACTCAATGGTAACATTTTACAAAACTGCAGTACAATACCATAATCAGAATATTGATGTTGATACAGTTGAGATACAGAACAGTGCCATCACCTCAAGAATCCCTTTGTTGTTCTGTTATAGCTACATTCATCTTTACTCAACCCAAATCCTAAATGCTTGGCAACCACTAATCTATTCATTATAAATTTGTCAATTCAATAATGCAATATAAATGGAATCTTATATAACCTTATGGAATTGGGTTTCTCACTCAATATAATTCCTTTGAAATCCATCCAAGTTTTTGTACGTATCCGTTGTTCATTCCTTTTTATTGCTGAGCAGTATTCCGTGGTATGAACATACCACAGTGTTTATTCACTCATTGAGAAACATATGGGTTGTTTCCAGTTTGGGGATAGTAAAAGTAGAGCTTCTATGAACATTAGCGTACAACTTTTGGTGAACATATGTTTTCATTTTTCTGTAATGAATGCTCAAGGGTGAATATGGGTTGAATGGCAGTTGTGTATTTAGTTTTTATAAGAAACTGCCAAACTATTTTCCAAAATAGCCATACCATTTTACATTTTTACTAGCAATGTATGAGTGATCCAGCCTCTCCACATCCTTGTAGCATTTGGTATTGTCACTATTCTTAATTGTAGCCATTCTGGAAGGCATAACTCATTGTGATTTTAACTTACATTTTTCTAATGGCTAATGATGACAACACATTTTCACATTATTGATTAGCCATCTCTGTCCTCTTCAGTAAAATATCTGTTCATGTTTTTTGTGCATTTGATAATTAAATTATTTATATCCTCTTTGTTGAGTTTAGAGAATTGTAGCTTGTCTTTTCATCCTCTTAACAGTGTTTGTTGCAGAGCAAACATTTTTAATTTTAATGAGGTTCAATTTGTGAACATTTACAGTTATGGATTATGGTTTTGGTGTGACGTATAAAAACTTTTTGCCAAGCTCTAGGTCCTGAAGATTTGATTTGATTTTATTGTTTTAATTTTAAATTTTAAAAAAATTGCTAAAAGTTTGATTGCTTTATATTTTACATTTAAGTCTGTAATTCATTTTGAGTTAGTATTTGTATAAGGTGTGATGTTTATTTAGATTAAGGTTTAGTTTTGGGGGGATGGATATCCAGTTGCACTAGTACCATTGTTGAAAAGTCTAGGCTTCCTCCACTGAATTGCATTTACATCTTTATTCAAAATCCATTGGGTATATTTGTATGTGTTAATTTCTGCATTGTCTATTCTGTACTTTTGTCTATCCTTCTGTCAATACCAAACTTATTGCTTAGTGTAGCGGTATAATAGACCTAAATTTCAAAGTGAATCCTCCCACTGTATCCTTCTTTCTCAAGATGGTTTTAGCTATAATAAGGCCCATTATTTTTCATGCAAATATTAGCATAAGTTTGTGCCTACAAAAACACTGTAGTGGGATTCTGATAACAATTGCATTAAGCCTGCAGATTACTTTGGGGAGAATTGATATCACTACTGTGTTGAGTCTCTCAGTCTATAAACACAGTATGTATCTCCATCATTTATGATTTTCTTTTTTATTTCTTTCATCGGCATTTTATAATCTTCAGCATACAAATCATGAACATATTTTGTTAAATTTATATTAAAGTATTTTATTTTTGGAGTGTTCGTAAATGATACTGTCTTTTTAATTTTGATTTTGGCATTTAGAACGTTACTACATGGAAATGTGATTAATTTATGTGTTAACAATTTTTAAAAATGTATTTTTCTAAATAACATATCTATGATATATTTTTATCTGGTTTCTTTGTCCAAGTCTTGATTTTTTTTCTTTAGAAATCAAATAACTTTTTTCTCATTGAAAGTATATTTTAAAATTTTATTTATTTAATTTATTTATTGTTTGAGTCATGGTCTCACTGTATTGCCCAGGCTGAAGTACAGTGGAAAGATCATGGCTCACAGCAACCTCAACTTCCTGGACTCAGGCAATCTTTCTGTCTTAGCTTCCTGAGTAGCTGGGACTACAGGTGTGCACCACCGTGTCTGGTCAGTTTTTTGTGTTTTTTGTAGAGACAAGGTCTCACTATGTTGCCCAGACTTGTCTTGAACTCCTGAACTCAAGCGATTCTCCTTCCTTGGCCTCCCAAAGTGCTGGAATTACGGGAGTGAACTACCACGTCTGTCTGAAAGGACATATTAAGCATCCATTAAAAGTGGGTAGCATTTATTCATTCATCCAATTAAAAAACATTCACTGATCACTCTGTTATGAGTAATAAGCTAATGCTAGGATTGCAAAGGTTTTTTTGTCTGTCTTTTCTTAAATAACTCACATAAGAGAAAATAAATACGTAATACATTGCTATAAGTACTATGAAAATAGTTTAAAATTCAGTGGAGTTCTTCCAAGGCAGAGTAGCCCCGTTCCTCCCAAGTCTTCTTTTGTACAACTGAAAACCTTGGATATAACATAGCAAACAGGCCTGAGGCATCTCTAAAAAGTAGAAGAAAGACTTCAGAGAAAGACTTCAGAACTTGAGGAATGATATGGCAACATGCTGTGTTCTTATCATCCTGCCTACTCTTTGCAGATTAAGGCATGCATTTTTACTATTTTTTCGTTCTGTATTCCTTCATCTGAAATTTGTTTTTTTCATTACCTACCTGAATAATACATGTATGTCTTGAAGAAAATCCAGTTTATGTCTACTTTCTTTCTACCTTTCCTAAAATTGCCCCCAAAATAATTGTTTCAGTTACCTCTTGTGTTAATGTAAAATACTCTAAAACTTAGTGGCTTAAAATAACAATCAGTTTGTTTGTAAATAATTCTGCAATGTGGGCTGGCTCAGCTGGGTGATTCTTCTGTTGATCATGCTCGTGGTCACTTATGTCTGAAATCCACTATGATGCAAGGTTTGCAGGACCTCTTTTTCCCTATGTGGTCTTTCCATCTGTCTTTTTAGCAGGATAGACATACTTTTACATGGAAACTCAGAATATATAACTACTTATCAAGCATCTCCTTGCAGCACGGCTACTAATGTCCCATGAGTCAAGTCTAGAGATAATATGGGAAGAGATTTTACAAGGGCTTAAATTCTTTGAGGCATGGTTTTTTTATAGGGCCACCAAAGTAACAGTCTAACAGTCTGCATTTTGGCCCTTAATTCTGAAATTTATGTCCTTACACATTCAAAGTATTAGACTCCATTCCTAAGACACCTAAAGTATTATCTTATCATGGCATCAAGAATCAAGATAGAGAGGTTCATGATCTCATTATCTATGGGGGGGGGCAACAACAAATAATAGAAATAAAATTATCTTTTGGAGGGTGGTCCCCTTGTAGTGCAGGCTTCTCTGCTAGGTAAGAGTTGTAGAAACCCATTGACATCAGTGTACCAGCTAGCATTGTTGTGAGAGGCTGCATTTGACTTCAGTGAATATTTTTTGGTGATTCAGTGCACTTGTCCGTTTCTTGATAAGTGGTTTACGAGTGGAACTGCCCATACTTCACTAAGTGTTCAGCAGTTTTTGACCAAAAATGACATGACTCTGTGCCTCACCTTCCCTATTCACAGGATCTCACCAAAGCAAAACCCCCCGCCCCGATGGAAAAAAGTCCTCAAAGGGAAATGTTTTGGAAGAGGTGAAACAAAAAACAGCAGAAGCACTACAAGGCATCAACATTGATGATTTCAAAAATTGTTTTGAGCAGTGGAAAAAGTGTCTCGATAGGTGTATTGCATCAAATGGAGGGTACTTTGAAGACGACTGAAGTTTAAACATGGAAGAATGAATACACCATTTTTTATAAATATATCTGGGGCCCCTTCTCACAAGTCAGTTCTGCATGTGAATTAGGATTTTCACACTTAGTTCCCTGAGTGAAACTGCTCAGGTGTAGTCCCTCTTAATCCAAAACTCTGTGAACTTAAAAAAAAGACATATTTGGTCCTCACATAGTCAACATACAATGGTGAGTCAGGGACAGCATAACTAAACTAAATAGCCCCATTTGAAATGGGAGGTGGGGGTGGGAGATACAGAGCAGTCACTGGCTCATAGAAATTCTAAAATCCAGTTGGGCACATGTCACCAGGTTCTTAATTAGAGCCCAGTTCTGCTTACTGAAAATACTTCCTTGTTTTCTTTTTTATAGAAAGTTCATAGCCAAGAGGACTCTTTTCAACTTGAACTTTATCTCTTTTCTTTGGGGAAGGTAGTATAATTCCTTAAAAGTTTGTGAGATTTCTACTTATTAAATTGTAATTCATTTAATTAAGCAAAAATCACACCCACACATATTTTCAAGAAAGATGTCTCTCTACTTTGGTGTTCAAGTCAGGGTGCTGGAGGAAATGCATCAAAGATTTTTTGACATCTTTTGCCTAGTCTTAGGCTATACCTCATACACCCTCCTAGCTAAGAATCTTAGGGTTTGCCTCATAGAAAGTTTTAGCTACTTTTTGTGAATGATAGAGTGTGTATTGTATACCAAGCATATTAACACAAACATTTTTCCCCCTCAGAATCAATGTGAGGTGTTTAACAATGAGAAAGCACTCAATAAATAGTTATTGAATGAAATAATGAGTGATTGGGTTCGTGCTCCTTTTTTTTATTTTTATTTTTTTTATTTTTATATTTATTTTTATTTTTTTATTTTTATTTTTATTTTTTTGAGTGGGAGTCTCACTCTGTCACCCAGACGAGTGCAGTGGCCGCTCCCGGCCACTGCAGCCTCGACCTGCTGGGCTCCGGCGATCCTTCCGCCTCAGCCTTCCGAGTAGCCTGAATTACAGGCATGCGCTACCACGCCCAGCTGATTTTTTTATTTATCATAGAGATGAGGTCTCACCAAGTTGCCCAGGTGGGTCTCGAACCCACGGGCTCAGGCAATTCACTCACCTCAGCCTCCCAAAGCGCGGGATTACAGGCTGAGCCACCGAGCCCGGCTTCGTGCTCCTTATAATACCTTATGGAAAACACTGCTATAGACCAAATTACACAAATTTCTGATTCCTATCATCTTCCAAGGGGGAAAAAAAAGAATTCTATTTCTTATGACATCTCTTGTCTAAAACTAATGCAAATTATGATTTTTAGTATTTAAAGAGACAATATTCTGTCTTTTACCAGAATATACCTTCACTGTCACCAGGTAGAAATAGAAAGTAATAAAATGTTAGGATTAATAAGCCCACACAAATAACTGTTGTAACTGTAGTACAACTAATTTAAATAATTCACTTTAATATGTATGATAGAATATGATTTTAATTTTTATTAATGTTTTATGTGATTATTGTTTAAAAATCAAATCATTCTTGGATCAAAGAATATATAATGTCAGCATCATTTTAGAAAGTCTTAAACATTTATGCCCCAAGGACACTCCATAATTTGTTCAGGGCAATCAAAGCCCATATAAATGTTTTATATTCTATAGAGAAATTCTAATGATTATAAGCATATGTGTTCCAAGGATCTAGTGTAGTTTCACGATCTTGGTTTTCTAATTTTTAAACTATCTCTCTTAATTGAAACCATAATATACCCTTTAGAATATCATCTGCAATTTATAGATTATAAAAAATGCAATTAAACCTACATAAGATTGTCCTTTTTAAAGGATATATACAAGTTAAAGTCTTTAAAATAAGATTTCAAGTCTAGATGTAGAATCTCTTATGGTTGATATATTGAAATTGTACAACTGTACATCAGGTACTCTTTCTATACATTTTGGTGAAAACATTTCTCTTGCCATAATAGACTTTAGTGAGATTTTCTGGCTGTGTAACTCTGATAATACTTGGAGATGCTGCTGAAGTGGTAGATCAGCCTAGAACAGATATTGAGTTTTGCTGTTTTGCCATGACTAAGACAAAAAGGCATTTCCTAAAGGCCCAAACTTTTTTGAATGGGACAATAATTAACCAGATTGCTACTTTTCTAAGGTTTTTTTTCCCCATAAGCAACTAATTCAGTCGATGGAAGTAAAAGCCAAGGACTGTTTGAATTCCTTATTTGATTTACTGATTTCTTTTTTTTAACATCTAAAATACATGTCTTCAAAATAACAGCTTATTTTTTTTTTTACTAAGAAGATGAAATAAATTCTGCTGGAGTGATGATGGGGTATTTTCTTAGATCATTGGATTAAGAAAAGCTTTGTCTAATCTTTCCAAATCCTATAAGGGAGACAGCTTTGAGAACTCTTTGAAATCAATTTTATCATGTTCAGGGCAGGCAGAGACTTATAAATTTTCTCCAGAAAGTATCAAATTAATATGGAGTATGTAGGCTACTGAAAAGATACATTTGTAAAATAATTAGGTGCATAAAGTTTAATTTTGAGATTTTTGTTTACTCTTACTTTTTTTCAATTTTAGATAAAATGAATCACTATGGACCATTTTCAGTCATTGATATCACGTGTACACTTATCATATTTCACAAACATTACTGAAATATAATATAATTGATAATTATAACAAGCAAATTTAAAAATTGCAAGCAATATATGCCAGGCAAATAAGTCATAATCCAGCAAGACTTCATCGGTGCTATACTTTTGCACTGTGATTTTTTTTTCTTAATTTTAAAAACTATTCTCTCAAAAAAATTGTTAACTGATAATGTTGATGCAGTAAGTGAAGCGAAAGTGAATAGGCTTAATAAAGTAATAGCTGCTGATCAGCATTACTTGGGATAAGTGCAAAATGAAGCTAAGATTATCCAGTGCTCTTTCTAAATCTAATTTTGCATGTGGTTTCCAAGTAAAAAATATGAACAATAGTCTTAATGGATATAGAGAAGATAAAAAGGGACCAAGTGTTCTTAGAAGAGCTCATGAAAGACCCATAATTTGAGCATTACTTGGAGGACGGAACTCCTGACAGAGGAAAGTGTAATTGAGAAAGATTTCTCTGTCAGAAAAGTTTCAGAAGGACTAGTACGAAAGCAATTAAACAATAATCTAAAACCAGGGCTGGCAAAACTTTTCTAAAAAGGGCCAGATGTTAAAAACAAAAAGATTTTACAGGCCCCATAGTCTTTATTACAACTAATCAACTCTGCTGTTATAGTCAGACATCATCCCTACACAAGACATAAACAAATGGACATGGCTGTGTTCCAACAAAACTTTATTTTCAAAAGCATGTGGTGGGATGGATTTGGGCTATGGACCACAGTTTGCTGACCCTTGATCTAGAAAACGACTGCAAATATTAGGTTGGTGCAAAAGTAATTGTAGTTTTGGACTATGAATTTTAAATCTTCAGAACTAGGCTCAAACACATATTTATTAATCAAAATAGGAACCATTACAATGTACACATGTTTTGCCAATGAGAAATAAGTTTGTTCTTTTTTTTTTTTTTTTTGAGTTGGAGTCTCACTCTGTCGCCCAGACTGGAGTGCAGTGGCCGCTCCCGGCCACCTCAGCCTCGACCTGCTGGGCTCCGGCGATCCTTCCGCCTCAGCCTTCCAAGTAGCTGGAACTAC
>CAUYQG010260271.1:0-12483 GCA_963574415.1 Tarsius wallacei | reverse complement strand
AAGTGGCCTAGCCATTCGTGGTTGAACTGTTACTACTTAAATATCAGAAAGTGCAATCGTTTGGAGCAGAATTTGGAGGTGTAATGGGGTTGGCCATTTAACTGCCAGCTGGAGTTTTGCCCAGTACTTTCTTTTTTTTTTCCGAGTTGGAGTTTCACTCTGTCGGGAGTGGCCACCGCAGCCTCGACCTGCTGGGCTCAGGCGATCCTTCCGCCTCAGCCTTCCAAGTAGCTGGAACTACAGGCACGCACTACCATGCCCGGCTAATTTTTTTTGATTTATTGTGGAGATGAGGTCTTACCAAGTTGCCCAGGTGGGTCTCGAACCCGCAGGCTCAGGCAATCCACTCACCTCAGCCTCCCAAAGCGCTGGGATTACAGGCTGAGCCACTGAGCCCAGATTGCCCAGTACTTTCATCATTATTGTACTGAGACAGTGCCTGAGGAGGCACACTGAAAATATTCCAATCTGCTAATCAATGTATAGCCATGTTAATAATGATTATGGCTATCAGTGATGGAGTTAGGTCTTACTTTGCCAGCTACAAAAATGAGATTGTCACTTTTTGGACATGAAGGATATCAAACACATCAAACTTTTAGTCTGAGATCAGATGATGAAATTTTACTACCTCATTGAAATTACTTATTATTCAGAGGAGTTGAACCTTATGCTATAAAGTCAAGAAAATACAATTGTAACTCTAGAAGAGGCAGTATTTAAATTTGATTTAGGATTGATTATTTTCATTGAATATACAGAGACATGCAGATCAGCTGGTTTAAAGGATTATGAATGTTTCATGAGTCCTATTATAGAGAATTGACAGGTTTCTTTTAAAAAGGTGTGTTTGCAATGGCTTGCTGAATTCCATCACTGCTAACAACAGTACAAAGGATGCATCCCTGGGCTCTTGTCTGGGCACTGAGGCTCAAGCACAGACTGCCTTTGAGAAACTCTATCTGTGGTTCTCCAAAACATTCTTTTTCACCTGGAACCTCTGTGTGACACCACCTACTCACCATTCAAGATTCAAGCATACCTCCCTTTGGAATACTTTTATGATCATTCCCTTTTTGTATACTTCATCTTGTGTAGACTACCTTTTATAGCACATATACAATGATGCTATACTTTTCATTTTCAGACCTGTCTCCCACGTTCTAAACTCTATGAGGGCAAAAGACCTCATCTGATTCATTTTGTGTCTCCTGTACTCAGTGCAATGGCTGTCTCAATAAGTGTTTGTTGCAGTGATGGCATGTTTAATTGGGGGCTAGATCCCATAGATAAAAGATAAATAGTGGTAGGAGGTAATATATAGTAAAGGCAGTGAATACTATAGGAGTTTGGTAGAACTTGTGGCAAAAGAAAGGTGGTATTGGTGGAAATTTCCAGAAAGCATAGGAGGTAATATGACTGGGATATCTAGGGGGAAGTGTGATGTAGGCAAGGAGTAAAGCAGGTGAGAGCATTTCAGACAGACAAGTAGAGAGAGACAAATGAGCTTGTCATAAAGATATATTTTGAAAGATTTTGCTATGTTGTTAGGAAAATAATGATAACATTGGTACAAATTTTTGTCCTTAATGGGAGATGATATTGGAAAGAAGGAAGTTTTTGTTTTTTTTTTAATATATACAATTTGAACAGAAAGTGGCAATATTACTGTCATTGAGATTGAGTAGATACCCAATGGAGAGAATATGGAAGATTTGTGAGTTATATGGGATTCAAAGTGTCTTTAGATTTGTGTAAATATAGTGTTAAACATATTTGTGAATATCTTCCTAATGTACCTTAGACAAACTGGATTTTACATAAAATTTAGTCAAGGAGTTGAAAATATAGTAAAGGAAGAATATTATAAAGATATGAATACTGAATGTATTTGTATACTGAATGTGTGTGTATAGTTTTAATGATTGCAAATGGAAAAACTCATTAGTCTGAATTGTGAGTTAGGGAGCCTTGCTTGTCAACATACAGAACTGGCAAATGTGTGCACACAGGCCATGTGAGTAATACTCCAGTTCAGGAAACCTGGAAATGCATTACACGAAGTAAAGTGTGTAACTGAATCCACTGTCATTTCTTTCACTCTATCTTTAGTTTTGAGCTGATTCTTCCCTGTTATTCTCTTAGAAATGGCTATTAGGGCTAAGGTTAGTTAGTTGAAGCAAGTCAGAACGTATGCATACAGCATGTTTAACCAATCCATTTATATTTTAAAGCTGTGTAATTAGATAACAGAAGTCTTATACATTTTTATATTTATTTCATGAAACCTAAGATTACAAGGGTTCATTTATTTCATTATCAATAAGTTTACATTGTATATTTTCAAAAATACAAATAAGTATACTGACTTTTTCAACGACTTATTCTACATTTTGATGTAATTTTGGCTTTTCAACATGAAAATGAAGAACAGAGGATTGCTTATCTTTTGCCTCATATACTAGGTTTTAAAAAGCATGTGTACTACTGAATTTCTATCAGAAGTGCTGAAGAATATAATTTTGATTTGCTTCTGTGTGGGCATGGTATTGGGATTCCATTTACATGTGCAATTCCAGGGTACAGTCTGATTGTAACCTGGGAGATTTGACCCATTAGTTTTGGCTAGTAAGGCGTCACATGTCAAAATGTTGGCTTTAAAGTTATAGTAGGTACTGGCTTCAGGGTTGCCACCACCATGGCCAGCCAGTGGTAGGGGATCAGCTACTGAATGCCAACAAGCAGATCACCAAGCAGGTATCTGAGGCTTGCAAGAAAGACAAGAACTAAAGGCTGAATCAACCAAAGGGCAGCTCAGGCTGAGGTTGAACAGTGTCCCCTGCAAAGGGAGAAGGAATTCAAGGCCAAGGAAACTGTGCCACTGGGGACGCAGGGTGGCTACTGCATTGACGTAGAGAAGGTGACCCAAGAGAAGACAACCATCCTCCAGGCCTACTTCTGGCGAGACAAGGTGAAGTCTTGGGTAACCTCTGGACCTTGATCTGCAACATCCATCCAGAAATCCGTGACTACCATATAAATAGATAGGAGAAGAAGGAAGCACTTGTTCCATCACTTGGCACTTGGGATGCCCTTATGCTTATGAGGCATGCATTTCAATTCTGGCTCACAATGGCTGCATAACCTTGATTAGATTATTCAACCTTGCTGACAGCCATGTACCTGATTTTCAAAATGAGGATAATGATACCTAACTCACAGGATTGTTTACAGATTAAACCAAAATGTACATAAAGCCCTTAACATGTTGCATTTTGTATTCTTATGAAAAGGCACTACAGTTATTTCTGTATATTATATACTGGGTCCCTTCACTTTTTGGAGAGTGGCCAATCTAGTTTCTTTGTACAATCTTAGAACTTACCTAAAAATTTCATATTTTTACCTCATATTTCTTAGAAATTTATTTGGTAAACACTGTCTGTTTTCCTATGCCTTTTAGATCAAGGAACATTTATATCAACGTTAACTTTTCTTTCTTAGATCCAGTAAAAAAAATTCTTCGAAGAAATAAAGGGATTAAATAAATTTTTCCCTCATGCTTTCTTAACGATCAAGGCGTTATTTAGAAAAAGTAATAAGCAATTATTGTAACCTAGGTGAAGCCAAAGGCAGCCTTAAAGTAGTTCATTCCTGCTAATGGTAATGACAATGAATGCTAGTTTAGTTTGGGCTGCTTTTAGTTTCTCAAAACAACTAGATGACAGAATTAAAAAACTTATTATCTTATTACTTGGTGTACTGGTAACTATGTAAAAGTAAAAACTCTTTGTCATGCAAAAAAGTCATTGTATGTTAATTAAGAAAATATTTACAACCTGAGAAGGTAAATTAATACATGCTTCATGAGCATTGTTTAGGTTCTTGAGGAACTTGATGGACATCACTGGCAGCAGAGTAGCATACTACTAATTCCCTACATTTTAAAACAACATTTGGGGAATAATTAAAGGAGAACAAAGGGATGGAGCCACCATCTGCAAACCTCATGGAGAAGGAAGCAAGTAGGAAATTCCATTGAGAGTTCAGCAAACCTTGAGACCCTTTGCAACACAGCAAACTTTGAGACCCTTTGCAACACAGTTATTGAATATATACAGTTTTGGTGGTTTGAAACTTAGAATTGATATATGTATGGAATGCAAATGCAAAGTGAGTTTGTGCAAATCACTACACGTTTAGTAAGCAGAAAGCACTATGGGAGTCATGTGACTTTTTGCTTTTTTGAAGACACATTTGTTTGGAAGGCTATAAGACTGGCCTAAAGAAAACAGTCTGTCAGAATCATTAAGAAGGCCTAAGAAACGGGGAATGGGGGTAAGAGATTAGTTATACAGAAAGAAGGAATGAATAGATCTTTTTAAATAAGTTAATAGGTTTGTGTTGGACCCTCCCAAGACCTAGAGGTTGACAGTCAGGCTAAAAGAAATATTTGAAAGAGACTTACAACTAAATGGCAAGACCAGTCACAGACAAAAGCAGGGTTTTAAGATCCCCATTTTGATGGCATATATCATGTCATTGTGCTATATATAATAATAGGGTTAATATACTTAATTGAATGGATATACCCAGAGCTCCATCATTATTGCAAATGGATTACATCTAGAGCTAAGTCATTTAGATATTTAGATGATTTTGAGTTGATGCTATAACAGCCCTTTGGGAACCTTGGAGGGAGTGGGTATATGGTGTTTTTCCTACAGGAAGAATGTGAATCACGGGGCCAAAGGGTGAACAATGGCAGGTAGAATTTGGGCTTTTTTGACCTTCGCCCTCTGGTGTATGCCTGTGGCAATGTTACCTTCCATGGCCAAAGGATTTTGTAGATATAATTAAGGTTAATAATCAGCTGACTCTAAGATAGGGAGATAATCCTGGATTATCTGGGTGGGCCCAGTGTGAGCCCTTAAAAGCAGAAGTGGAAGCAGAGGGGAAAGTCAGAGAGATTCCAGTGTGAGAAGCACATGATGTGCCATTGCTGGCTTTAATAACAGAGGGGATTAGGAGCTAAAGCATGTGGGCAACCCCTGGAAGTTGAGATGAGCCCTTGCCAATGGGCAGTAAGGCAAGAGAACTTCTTTCCTGAAAATGGTAATCATCCAAATCTGTTTTAAAAAGGCCAACAACAACATGTCATTCAGCAGCCACTTTTCTACACTGTTAAATGGTCAACTCAGATCAAGAGTAGAGATCCAGGAGGAAGAGCAATTAGTGCCATTTTTATCTTCTTTTTTGTTCACTATACCCTATATGTTAACCTTTTTGCCTTTATTTATTTATTTCTAGGTTCAGCGTACTTAATTTGGTAGAACAGGGAGAATGGTTAAGGAGCGCTTTAAAATACAAAAATAGTAAATCAGAAGATAACTCTCAAAGGCCAGTCTACAAAAATACTACCTTTTAAAAAGTTTCAGTTCTTCCCTCAGTTTCCATGCTATGTGCTAATATTAGGTTCCAAGAATTATGAAAATACTATCATACTTATTTGTCCAGTTGTTTCTTGAGATCTTGTCACTTCTGCCCTGCTCAGTCTCAGTGAGCAAACTCTTTGCTACTTGTCTTCACCTAGACAGCAGTTGTTGGAATTGCCCTTCAAAAACATGGTATGATTTGGAGCATGCCAGCTGGCTAGCCCACTGTCTAATGAGGAGTAACATGGAGGAGGACCTAGCCTAAGAAATAAGGAACAGGTGGGGTAAAACAGTAGAACACTACATGTAGACAGTAGGTTTTTTTTTAATGTCTTGGAACCTTATTAGAAAGAAACACTTGAAGAAATAATATTTCATTTAGGGATTTTATACTCCCTTGAATTCATGTGAAAGTTCTCTTATGTGGATTCTTGTTTCATTGTTATGGGTCCTTAACCTATATAACATATAGTAGCAAACTCAAAATTAAATTGTTTTTCAACCAGACCCTTTGCTGTAATATGCCCTGAGTTCATTTACCAGGCTACCTGTGTGTGTGTTTTGTATGTGTTTGTGTGCTTGTGTATGGATTCTCCACTAAACAAAATGAATTTTCAAGGCCTGTCACAAACAAGAAAGAAGATGGTAGTTTCAAGTTTTTACAAAATGTGAAAGCAAATTACCCATTCATTTTTATCCAAATTCTCCATATTTAATTACATTTGGAAGCTGTACACATCATTTATGGAATTCATGCCCTATGAAAGGCAAAGCAAATAATCACTCCTCCACCCCTTCCTCCTTTCCCTATTATCCCAGGTTCATATCCCTGCAAACCTTCTTGTTTCTTTAAAATTAGGTTCTAATAATCTAGATTAGGTTCTAAGTGTCCAGAATGTCTCAACCTTTAATGGTCACGAGAATCACCTGGAGAACTTGTTAAACCATTCCGCAGATTCCTAGATCCCATACCCAGACATTCTAATTCAGTAGGTCTGGGGTAGGGCCTAATAATTTGAGTCTCTAACAAGCCCCCAGTTAATGCCCGTGCTGCCAGTTTGGAGTGAAATTTTTGTAGCCCTAGATAAGGCTCCCTGTGGCATTGGGTCACTGCTCCGACTGACCTGAAACAAAGGGGAAGGGAAAGATGATAACCAAGTTGTTGGATCTGTAGGGTAAGGAGGGAGTGAGGGAGCATATAGGAACGCTAGTCTAAGTCGCTAACTTTAGTGAGATCTGTATAACAAAACTACCTCTCCTCTTTCACAGAAGCAAATCCAGAGAAGTTCAACAGTCGTTTTCGAAATAAAATGTTCTATGCAGGGGTAAGTATACATTTTATTTTGTGATTATTGCATATTATTTAGTACTAAGTCACTGTGAGTGGTAAAGGTGCCAACTATATTAAAAAATAATAACACACATCTCAGACATGTAAATATATGTCTGTATATGATTAATGTTTAATATCTTGGCCTAAGAATGAAAGTGAGGATGCATTTCTTTTCTTTTTTTTTTTTTTCCTTTTAATTTCTTTATTTTAAAGATGCTGGGTACAATTCAGGGTTAGGTATACAAATGTTCATTATACAGGTACCCTTGTTGATGAGGTGTACCCCCCTCCCCCGGCAGATTCTCACTGAGGATGCATTTCTTAAATTAATATTCAGGATCATCTTTGAACTTTCAAGCCCTGGGGCTTCATGTTAAATAAGAGAGGATGATATTCAAGGAGGGATGTGAGAAACAAACATTAAAGCCCATGCAAGAAATGGAGAAATTAGGTGGGTCAAAGGATGTGTGACAAGTGTTCAGTAAGAATGTGGTTTTCACCAGGGAACGTACACATTGACATTTGGATGAGAAATTGGCAGAACAAGGGACATTTTTCATGAAAACATATATGAGATTAAAGGGGGCACATTCTTTTTCCTTCATTTTTTTTTACTCAGGCACATTTGTAAAAGTGAATGGAGAAGGAAGAGTAGGCATCTAAATTATCAGTAAAGAAAGTGTGATTTACCTTTATGCCACTGGATAGAGAGAGTTGGAACAAAAGGGGGAAAAACAAGACATCCTCAGTGGAAAGATTATATTAGCACCTAATGGACAAGTAGGATGGTCAAAAACAGTAGTTAAAATAAGCTTTCACATTGACCCTCGGAATTATCTACTTCTTCACTCTCATTCTGTGCTCTTAAATTTATTTTCTCGTGCAATTGTAAATTATAGTTTGGAAACAGAAAGAGGTTTCAGCTTGGTGACCACAGCAATGCTTTACTTTGGATTCAACAAAAAGAACTTATTTTATGTTTTCACATAATTTGAAATCATTGAAAACTGTCTGTCATATGGAAGTAAGGACTTGACATACCATGTAATTAAGAATTTCTTTTTCTTTATTTCCTTGTGATATAGGCAGCTTTTTCTGATTTCCTACAGAGAAGTTCTAGAGATCTATCCAAACATGTTAAAGTTGTTGTAAGTATTGAATATGTTGATTCGCTTCATTTGAATATGAACATGAATGCTTCAAAAGGTAAACTCCCAAATACCAGGTTATATATTTAGATCAATCACTCAACTCTTAGAGCTTTAGAGAGCATTTAGTGGAGTTAATTCAACCAACATTTATGAGCGCTTACTGTATGTCGGGCACCATCTTAGTTGCTAAAGATGAAGATAAATAAAAAGGCAGGTTTCACTTCTGAAGAAACTCATAATTCAGTTGTAAAGGGCACCTAAATCACTACAGAACAATGTAATAAATGCTATTCAACTGTGTATACAATGTGGTGGCACAAAGGGAGAAATGACGGCTTTGACCATGATGAGGTCAGGAAGACCTTTATCAAAGAATGATGTTAGCTGGATCTTGAAGTATAAAAGCGGTGCCAAAAATTACACATTTTAAGAGATGTTATCTATGTATTACTTTTCGAAATTGAATTAAATTACCACAGCAATATGTAGTATGATGTTCACTCAACTGTGCTTTTGCCACGTTCTTTGACTGTCCTGCCTGTCACATGGTGATGCTAGCATTCATTTAACTAATGCCATCTTTTATGCATACAGCGTACTTGAAATTTGTGTATGTATTTTTGGCACCCCCGTATATAACTAGATACTTACCAAACAAGTACCTTTATTCCAGGGCTGTCTGAGGAGTCTCCATTTTAAAACAGTGCATCAATTTTATTATTTTGTGGTGATTCACTCTCCAACTTGGTCAAGGCGCCCCACCACTGAATGAAATTTTTGTGCTATTTTTTTGTGGGTCTCTGCCCCAGGTTTTGCTTGGAAGCAAGGGAGAGACAAATTTATCTTTCCATAGGTGATAAATTATAAAATGAAAATATAATCTGGTATTAAGAAACACATAGTGACCAAATTAGGAGGAGGGATGAACATGACTTTGTTACACACAGCTGTATAAGTAAATGACAAAAAGAGAAAAAAAACGAATGGAGGAAAAGCAATGGGAATACAGTGATGCATTTATCATGGCATAGGTTAAGAATAAGAATATGTGACAAGATGAAACAGAACAAAATATATACATGAAGATAGAGAAGAATATATGATCTTAAGCTAATGGGAATATAAAGAAATACAAGAAGCATGAGAGGATACAAATTAAAGTTGTAATCCTCATTAATGCATGTGTAAGATAGGAATCTCAATCTTCTAAATCAGTTGGGCCACTGGTATTAACAACACTGGCATTTCTTTCAGATGTCTCAGTTCTCATACAATAACAATGAAAGCAAGTGTTCTTTTTAAGGCAGAGAATCTTGAAATGGAAATGTTGCCTTCTTAAAACTAGATAGAAGAAAGACACATAGTCTGTTGAACTATGAAAATCTTTGTTTTGATAAAATTACGGTTATTAAATTAACGTGGCAACAACCTCACACCAGACTTCCTCTGTTTCTTCAGCTGCCTGCAACTTAGCCAAAATCAACTTAACCATCCCTTAGAGTAATTTTTGCATTTAGGGGCGCATCCACAGTGCCTGCCAGGAGAGCCAAATGGATGTCAGTGGATTGAAATCCAGCTCTGTCCACTTCTCTGCCACTCGAGTTTCTCTCTCTTCTCTGCCTGTCTCTTATATGGGTGCTATGCAGCAGAGACCAAAAGAAGCTTGCAGAGAGGCCCCAATCGCAGCAAATACCTAGGAAAGACTTAATATCAAACAATACTTTAAGGTGCAATATTTATAAAAAGTATATCTTATGAGGAGGAAATAAATATTAGAAACTAAGCATGAACACTTGGAATTCAGTTAGGTCTACCTTTGCTAGGCATGTGACGTTGGAGAAATCATTTAACCTTTTGGAAGAGCTTGCTGCCCTCATCTGTAAAGTAGACATGGCAAGACACGTCTGTAAGCAAGCGTTGGTGACTGCAAGGACATCTCTGCTTTCTTGAGCATGAGGCATAAAGGGTAGAAGGTTAGCAAGAGTGATGAGATGTATATCCAGCAGCAGGCCATCCTATTTATGTCACAGGGTTAAGTCAAGTGTTTTGGAATTGATAGTTAATAATCTCTCATAGAGGTGTAAAATGTGTATTTGGATACAAGACCAAGAAAATACAAAATAACAAAAACCTACCTGCGTCATTGTTTCTGCCCCTTTCTGTATTTCCTTCTTGTTGTTATTTGATTTATTAACATGAACTTGTATAGAGGAATATATTTTGCATGCAAATATTTTCATTTGTGTGTGTTTGAAGTTGAGAAGAAGTGGAATAGTAACTGCTATTCTCAAGAATTGTACAGTTTAATGCAGTGACTGGTAAGAAAACTTTGTAAAGCACTATACATTATATGGTGCTCATCTTTATATAATTTGATGGGTTCCTAGAGTCACTGACATGTTCCCCAGAAGGAAAAAGTAGAAAGTTACAAAGTGAATTCTGTTGTAAATACAATAATGTTTATTATACTCTTTTTCTGTAATGCAACAATAATGCTTTGCATGCTGTTAACATCATATTCAATTTTTTGGAAGTTTTATTTGCTTGCACTATGCAACTTTGATAATTTAAATTGTCTACATTTTTTTCTTCGTTGTATTGTTGATAAAAAGAACCCAAACTCTGTAAAATATTTTTAGTTGGTTTATTCCTGAGCCAAACTTGAGGACTTAAGCCAGGTTCACCCATCCTCAGGAGGTCCTGAGAACCTGTGCCCACTGTGGCCAAATGGTGGCTTGGTTATATACAATTTTAGGGTGGCAAAATTTACAAAGACCATAAATCAATACATGTGAGATTTTCATTGGCTTGCTCCAGGAAGAAGGGGCATTTTGGGGGGGTGGAGGGAAGGGCTTGCAGGTCATAATTGATTTAAAGATTTCTTGACTAGTAATTTTGCAGTTCTTATCTAAGGGTTTGGGTAATCAGTAGAGGAGATGCTTTGTAAAGATAAGGGGATGAAAACACCAGGTCTGTTGATATGCAGATGAAGTGAAGATGTTTTGCTGAGACAAAGGGCAGAAAGACTCTAGGTTTGTTGATATGTGACAGATTTTAGAGAAAATAGACAGTTGTCTTACAAGGCTCCCTGGGAGTTTTGTAGTCCATAAGCAATGTCTTTTCAGGGCCATAAAATACTTTGATTTCCTTCTTTGTTATGTGATGTTATGCCAGAGTCAGGTTGGAAAACAATAGCATAATAAAACCCTGTTTGGTGAGTTCTTATCTGGCAGTGACCCTGGTGAGTTCTTATCTGGCAGTGACCCCAATCCTCTTGGTTAGGAATTTGGGTGGAAAAAAAAGTCCAGGTTTAGTCCTCAGTATGGTCATCTATGAACTCATTTCAAGACCTTCAATAAATTGGGAGATTTCATTTTCTCTTATAGTTGAAAGTACTGGAAAAAACAACTTCCATGTCTAGAATTTTGATTCCTATCTAGATTACATTAGAAAATATTTTGTTTATTTAGGATTGTAAGATTTCCTGGAAACCGTTTTTGAGAATGCTCTTGAAATTAGACTGTATTGAGATCAGCTGGGGAAAGACTGCAGGTGCTCAAGATAGCTTGGTCGCTTCCAAAATCATTGGACTTAGATGGAAGCTGCTATGAAAGAAATCTTTTCAAATTTGCAGGGAGCTTGGGAATGCTTTGCGCCTCTCTCCAAAAGAAAAGATAATGGAGCAATTCTGTGATTCGGGTGTGAGGAAAGCAAATATGAAAGCAGGGCTTTACCTTTGACATTGAGAAGTCTATCAACATCATGACTAGAGTTTTTCTCCTTTAACTTTTGTCACCAGTGGAAAATGAGAAGGGGACATGAAAGCTTTTTCTTTAATTAGTAAGAGAATATTATTCTTTAGGAAAGTACTCACCGATCAGGGGATCAGGGGAACTGCACGCATAGGTCTTGAGGCCAGGCTGGGCTGATCCCGTTAAGCCCCAAGGCCGTGTCCAAACACCAGGAAGGCAGTTAATCCTGGAAGTCCAAAATCTGTAGGAGGTTAAATTTGTAAGAACAAATCACCAATGGAGATAATATTCAAAAAGTGTTCAAAATATTATGTTTAACATTTTCAAAATGAAATTAACTCAGAAAGCAAGGAATAAATGGTTATATTTGTAACTTATTTGGATCAAATGACTATGATGGTGCATGCCACTGCTTTACCTTGAGGCTCTATTCTTTTAATTTTTTAAAATTTTCATAAATCTTTCATTGTTGATATTATCAACCTAAATCTCTAACAATAGTTCAAAGTTTAGATTGACAGTATTTCCTTTGATTGTGAGACCAGAGAAAAAAATAATTTTGGTCAAATGACAGCCTTGTTATTTTTTTTGAGTTGTAGTCTCACTCTGTCACCCAGACTGGAGTGCAGTGGCCGCTCCCGGCCACCGCAGCCTTGACCTGCTGGGCTCCGGCGATCCTTCCGCCTCAGCCTTCCAAGTAGCTGGAACTACAGGCACGCGCTACCACGCCCAGCTAATTTTTTGATTTATTGTAGAGATGAGGTCTCGCCTGCCCAGGCGGGTCTCAAACACGCGGGCTCAGGCAATCCACT
>CAUYQG010260262.1:0-15026 GCA_963574415.1 Tarsius wallacei | reverse complement strand
CACGCCCGGCTAATTTTTTGATTTATTGTAGAGATGAGGTCTTGCTTGCCCAGGCAGGTCTCGAACCCACGGGCTCAGGCAATCCACTCACCTCAGCCTCCCAAAGGCGCGGGATTACAGGCTGAGCCACCGAGCCCGGCTTGCACATTGATTTTGTAACCAGAGACTTCACTAAATTTATTTATCAGTGCGAGGAGGCCTTTCACAGACTCCCTGGGGTTTTCTAAGAATAGAATCATAGCCTGTAAAAAAGGATAGCTTAACTTCCTCTTTTCCTGCTTGGATACTCCTGATTTCCTTCTCTTGCCTGATTGCTATGGCTAGGACTTCCAGCACTATGTTGAATAAAAGGGGTGAGAATGGGCATCCTTGTCTTGTTCCAGTTGTTAGAGGGGATACTTCCAGCTTCTGCCCATTGAGCAAAATGTTGCTTATGGGTTTATTGCAGATGGCTCTGTTTTGAGGAATGTTTATTCTATATCTAGATGCTCAAGGGCTTTTTATCAAGAAGGGATGCTGGATTTAGTCAAATGCTTTTTCTGTATCTAATGATATGATCATTTGGTTCCTGGTTTTGCATCTGTTAATGTGCCGAATTATGTTAATCACCTTGCAAAAGTTGAATCAGCCCTGAATCCTAGGAATGAAACCCACCTGGTCATGGTCGATAATCCTTGAGATGTGTTGTTGGACCCGATTTGCTAGAATCTTATTAAGAATTTTTGCATCTATGTTCATCAAGGAGATTGTTCTGTAACTCCCTTTCCTTGTTGGGCCATTGCCAGGTATGGGTATCAGTATGATATTAGCTTCATAAAAAGTTGGGGAGAATTCTATCATTTTCAGTTGCCTGAAACACTTTTAATAAGATTGGTATTAGCTCCTCCTTGTATGTCTTGTAAAATTCAGCTGGGAAGCCATCTGCTCTGGGGCCTTTTTTGGTGTCTAATCCTTATTTTTAAAAATGTTTTAAAGAAAACATTTTATTTTAGAATAGTTTTAAATTTTCAGAAAAGTTCAAAGGATAGTTTAGCATTTCCATATACCCCATATCGAATTTTCCTATTATTAACATTTTACATTAGCGACATGTACATTCAGACTTGGCACATTATTGTTACCTAAAGTTCATTCTTTAATCATATTTCTTTAGTTTGTACATCAAGTCATTTTTCTGCCTCAGGGTCCTTTCCGGGATGCCTTATTACATTTAGTCATTGTGTCTTCTTAGGCGCCTCTTGGCTATGACAGTTTCTCTGACTTTCCTTATTTTTGATTACCTTGACAATTTTGAGGACCACTGGCCAGGTATTTTGTAAAAGTCCCTCTATTAGATGTGTCTGATGTTTTTCTCATGATTAGACTGGGGATATGGGTTTTTTTTTTTGTGAGGAAGACCACAGAAGTAAAGTAACATTCTTATCATATATCATACAAAGGGCATATATTATCAATATATCTTATTGCAGTCAGTGTTGACCTTGATCACCTAGCAGAGAGAGTGTTTCTCAGGTTTTACTTTGTAAATTTCTTATTTTCTGCCTTTTCATACTGTTCTTGTTAGAAGAAAGCAACTACGTGCAGCCCACACTTAAAAATAAGTTATATTTCATCTTCTTGAAGGCAAAATATCTATATATTATTTGAAATTCTTGTGCACAGAGAGATTTGTTTATTCTCTCCTATTTATTTATCATTTGTTTATATCATTATGGACTCATGGATAAGTATTCTATACTTTGGGTTATAATCCAGTGATTTTTGTTGTTGTTGTTTTGCTCACATTTTTCCAGCTTTAGTCATTAGACACTTTTAGTTGTCTCCTCTTGTGTTTTTTTGACACACTCTCAACATTGTTTTTGTTTTAACACTCTCTTATTTTTTGTAACTACATTATGCTACAGGTTTATCTTGCATATTTTCTACCCTACTCCTTTTACCAAGAAGCCCTGGTTTCTTTCATTGGAAATAATATTAAAGACCAAGATCATTGTTTTAAGTGTACACGTTGCTACTGAATATCAAAATTATTACCACGGCATGTATGGAATTTCATGCAGGATCGAGAGTCTGTGTTCCTTTTCAGTCTCATCTTCATTGAACCTCTTAGTTACTCTTTGGACTTCGGCCTCCCTGGACTTCCTTTTGTTGCTGAGCGGTCCCATGCTTTCTCCAACCTCAAAGACTTGCACATACTGTTCTCGTTACCAAATCTTTATTTCTATCACCTTTGCTCTTTAACTATTTTTGTCCTGTCAACTCCTACTCATTCTTTAAATATCTCCTTTTCAGGGTACCTCTCTTAAGTCAAGTTAAACAAATGTATACTCTTTGTCAATTTCCTATAGTTTCCTTTAGTTATGTTACTTATCACATTTTGCAATTACATGCCAATTTGTATAATTCCTTTGTGTCTGTCTCAACTAGTAAGCTGTAAAAGACTGTGTTTGTGTTCTCACCCTTACATACCCAGCACCTAACACATTTCTTAGAACATAATAAAGTTTCCCTAAGTAGTTGAAAATGAATGAAATAATTGAAGAGCTATCCTATGGAAGAGAGCTGAAGAAAGTTGTTTGTTGCTCTTTAGGATGGAATTATAGAACCTATAACAGCTTTTGGTTCGAAACAAATTAATTTCTTATTACTAGAGTATCCAGCTGAGAAATGGGCCAGATCATAAAGTAATGAACACTCTGTCACTGAAAAAGTTTAGAGAATAGAAAATCATCTTTTATTAATATCTACAAAAAGACTGACTTGTCATACTGATGAAGAATATTGGATTGAGGCATCATTATGTTTACTTTCCACAGTGTGATGTGGTGGAAAGTAATAGATGACCTGATTGCATTCTCCTGCTACGACTTTCTTGTTATGCTTGTTATGTGACCTTGGACAAGTTCCTTATCTTTGCCGAACCTCAGATTTCTCATTTGTAAAGAGGGTATAATAAATAACATTACTTATAGTGGTGTCACAGTGAAGATTAAATTACATGATATGTGTGAATTATATGCTATTTGATAGCTACTTGATATTTGCATAGTATAATGCTTGACACAAGCAAGTGTTCAATAAATAGTAGTTATCATTATAAGGCAAATAGGACCTCATAAATAGCATGAAATTTGGAGACAGGCACATGTGGTTTTTGAATTCCCATTACTATTTGCCAGTTGTATCATTAGCTAGGTTACTTGTGATCTCTGAGCATCACTTTCCTTAGCAATGAAGTGCAAATATTAACATTTATTATCTTCAATATTGTTTAGAGTAAAAAGCATAAAAACAAATGTTCAGAACCTGGTCCTAACCTGCACTCAACATATGCTTTGGTAGCCAGATGACTTGAACATCTCAAAGAACATGCTCAAGTAACATAAATGTCTGTTGGTGACTTCTGTTTTGTTTAGTGGGCATGAAAATAGAGGGTTAGAAATGAATATCCCAACACCATATAAGAGGTATATTTCTAGAGGCTAAAGTAGGGAAGAAAAAGAGCAGGATCAATGTTCTCAACCATCTCATCAGACTCTCTTGAGAGCAGGGGCAATGCCATTCATATATTTATTTGCTCAGTCAGCCTACAAATATTTATTGAGCACCTACTATATGATGGAAACCAATCTAGTGGGCAGGTATACAATGAAGAATAAGACACGTAGGGTATTGATAGAGTTTCAACATAGGGTATTGATAGAGTTTCAATTCCAGGGTTTGTGGGTGATGATGGGTGAGGAAGTTGGCAATGACTAAATAGAGAGACAAGATACTACAGATTACTATGTTTGCCATGGCTTGTTCATCAATATATTCCCTAGCACAATGTCTGGCATGCAGTAGATATTCAATAATTATCTGCTGACTAAATGCGTAAGTGCATATCTGGAAACCCATTTCATCTGGGCCAGTAGTGCTTTCTCCAACTGATAACTCACTAGAGCTAATATGACTTGCTTCAAATGTGCATTTTGACAATAATTACTTGGTTAGTGGTGTACTAGAAGAAGACACCGAAATGGAGCCTAGGTAAAGTTAGTGGGATGCTGTTTGGGGTTCAGAAGCTTTGGGTCATGTTTTTACCTTACACTTACTATGATGCCTCCTCTCTTTGAACTCAAGGCCCATTTTTTTTTTTAAGCAGGGAAGGTATATCATACAGTGTTAGTATAAGTGAAAGAATTATAAGCTTCTTTTACAATTACTGACTTTAAAGTATTTAGAATCATTCAGTACATTATTTAATTTAACACAAGTTTGTTGACGACTCAGTTCAACTGTTGACAATTCAGTTCAACTATGTAGATGACTCAGCCAGGTGAATTGTTTGCTTAAATGCTAAGTAAGATTATACAAATAAAACCTTGAGAGACTTATGAGGGGATCACATATGTTACAAAGACTTGTAATTCTTGCTGAAGAATGTAATTCTTTACAAAATCTCTGTGGGCTCAAAGAATGACTATTTCCTAAGACTTTAACTCAATATAGTACTGTACAGTGCTAAAGAGTAGACAGGTGAGGCAAATGGTTTCAAAAAGATATATATCTTTCCTACTTCCTTTGCATTGTTATTTGGTGTTCAATTTTTATAAAAGCAATAATTGGCTATAAAGAATGCAATATGTGGTGGAATTTAGTCTAGCACTTGCTTAATTAACAATTAAAAATAATATGGCATAAAAATAATTGAAAAATAATTCAAAATTTTAGAAAAATCTCATCTTATTTGTTTATATTGATTAGTTTTATGGCATCATTTCAGTATACTCTGAATTTTAAGGGTGGAGAGAACAGTGAGTGGCACATGGGACTGAGAATCAAGTGACATCAGCTCTCCCAATAACACACTATGTTGCTGTGGGCAAAGAAAAAAATACTTAACTTTACTGACTCTCCTTTTCAAAGCTGTAAAATGTGAAGTTTGGAAGGGCAGTACCTATTTTTCTTCCACTTCTAATATTGAATAATCTTCTTGATGCCTGATTTTAATGTTTTAATTGGGGAACCAGGCAAGAATCGTTTCTTTATTAGCCAACTAAGAATTTCAGACAAATGAGGCACAATATGATTTTACTCATTGTGTGTTCTGGATCAGCTGTATTTAAAATATGCTGACTTAATTTAAACTTTTTCTTCCTCAAGTCATATGCATACTATTTGTCTTCTGGCTATTAAATACCAATTTAAGTTAGAGATTCCTTTCTTTAAACTCTTATGAATTAAATATCATTCTTTCAAAGAATTTTTGGAAAGCAATGACTCATATAAAAACAAGTCTGAAGCATTTATACAAATTCTCTTGTTTAGTGTTTCTCCAAATTACATAGGACAAATTTCTGCTTCTGATCATGAAGAAGAAACTGATATGAGACTTGCCTTTCCATTGTTAAATACTAGAACACTGGGGAAAATACATGACATAGCTGTTCTGATATTGCTCAAGGAGGAGACACTGCAAGCCTTAATCTCTGAGTGAAGGGGAGCTCATGAGGTGAGCCCCAGTATCCATCTCCTTGGTCTTCTGCCTGGAAACAATTTATGAGCCCTGGCACGGGAAGGCAAAAAGCAGGCAGAGCATGGTGGTTTTGCTGAGCTATGAAGTGCAAAATTCACTGGATGGACTTGACAGAATAGATTCTACAGAACAAATGATTGCTGAATTGGAAATCATAGCAATAGAAACATACAAAGCAAAGTGTACAGTGAAAAAATAATGAAAAAAAAATTAAGAGAGCTTCAGTGACCTAGTGAACAATGACAGAGTCTAACTAATGTGTAATTGAAATCCCAGAAAAAGGAGGGCAGGAAAAAGTATTAGAAAACATAGCTGAACTTTTTCTATATTTAAAGAAAACTATATTCAATAAACTATAAGCAGGATAAACCCCAGAAAACCAAACAAAGATCAATTACAGTGAGGCAGGGAAGATTAAGAATATCCTTATACTTTATATCCAAAACAAAGGAAGTCAGAAAACAATAAAGATATTTAAAAAACAATTAAAGAAAAAATATCTTTCAACCTAGATATCTATATCCAGTAAAACTATATTTCAAAAATGAAGGCAAAATAAAACTTTTTCAGACAACAATAGCTGAGGGAATCCATTGCTGGCAGACAGGCACTATAAAAAACATTAGAGGAAGTTCTTCAGACAGAAGAAAAACAATACCAGATGGAAACATAGATCTATAGAAAATAATAGAAAGAAGCAGAAATGATATATATTAGGAAATTTTCTTCTTTTTGTTTCCTTGAAAGATAATTGACTGTTTACGGCAAAATGTAATAACAATATATAATTAGACTATAAAATAAGTACAGATAAAATATATAAACTATTAACATAAAAAACAGGAGGAAAAGAACATGAAAATATACACTGTATATTTTTATATGACATGTGAAATAGTATAATATCATTTGATAAGTTAAAGATGTATATATACATGAATCCTAGAACTTCCACTTAAAAAAAGTTGTGTGGTAAATAAACCAAGTAAACCAAAAGTAGAGATAAAAATAAATTATAAAAATTTCACTTAATCCAAAATAATTGAAAAAAAGGAATAAAAAAGACATATATAGAAAAACATTAGTGTTTGAAATTAGTTATCTTAATATTTACATTACCTGGATAGTGTGTAAACACTCCATTTTAAAGCAGAGATTATCAGGCTGGATTAAAAATTATTCTATCCACAATAAAACTCAATTAAATATGATTCCAAAATGAGTTTAAAGTAAATGAATAAAAAAGCAAACATGCATTAAAAGAAAGCAAGAATGGCTTGTATTAGTATCAGACCAAGTATTTCTAAAACAGAGACTATTACTAGTGATGAAGAAGGGCTTTTTCTAATGATTAAAGAGGCTAGATCATCATGAAGATAGAACAAATTTTGAGGTACTTAAAACAGAGCTTAAAACACAAGAACGCAGAAACTGACAGAGCTGAAAGGATAAATATATTAAAGCAAATATTATTTTGGAGATTTCAAAGTCCCTCTCAGTAATTGATAAATAAAAAGTCAAGAGAAAAATCAGAAAAAATGTATAAAACTTTAACTTGACTTAGTTATTTGTAGGGAATTCCACCCAAAATGTATAGAATGTATATTCTTAACAACTCTGTATGACATAGTTACCGAGATAGGTTATATGTTTGTCCATAGTACAAATCTCAAGTAATTTAAAAGGCTCGAAATCTTACAAAGTATGCTATCTAACTAAATAGAAATGAGAAATCTAAGAGAGGTTCCATGTGCCACCTAAAACATAGAACTTTGTGGCCAAAGATATTGAGGACTTTCAGTTTTAACAAATTCAAAATTTTAAATGAAAATTCTTAGAGCTTTTAGTAGGCTATTGTTAATTTAAAATCTCTAAGACATACATTGCATGTTTTCAGCCACTCCCATATTTATGTTAAAACCATAAAATTTTTAAAAAATACCCATTATTTTAGAATGTTTTTCTCTATGACATGTGTTGAAAATTCTCCCCTAGTCTGACTAGAAATTCTGCTAAAGGGATAATGAAATCATTTTTCCCATCATCCCTCAGTTTCACATAGTGACAGAGAGACTTGCTTTTTGGGCTTCTGGACAAGAATTGAAAAAGGATTATTAAGAAGGGATTTTATAAAAGCCTTTTGAAAAGAAAGCAGTAATGATTATTAGACTTCATGGGTTCATCAGAAATAAATCACCCATATTAGAGACATTTATTTCTTTTAGAATCATGGGGTACATGTGAGAATTTGTTACATAAGTATATTGCATGAAGGTGATGTTTGGGCTTCTGACACTCCCCCTTCAGTAGTGGGCATGATACCCAATGGGTGGTTTTGTATCCTTTAACTGCCCTTCCTTCCTCCCCCCTTTAACCGTGCCCAGTATCTGTTGTTCCCATGCTTGTGCCCGTGTGCACAATGTTTAGTGCCTACTTATGAGTGAGAACATGTGGTATTCAGTTTATTTCTGTGATAATTCACTTACAATGATGGTCTCCAGCTGCGTTCATGTTGCTGCAAAGGGCATGATTTTGTTTATGGTTGCATACTACTCCATTGTGTATATATATCACGTTTTTTAATCTAATTGATCTTTGATGGGCATCTGGGTTGGTTCTATATTTTTGATATAATTAATTGTGCTACAATAAACACACGCGTGCCATGCAGGTGTTTTTTGGAAGACTGATTTGCTGTTCCTTTGGGTATATTCCCAGAAGTGGGTTGCTAGGTTGAGTGGTAACTCTATTTTTTAGTTCTTTGAGAAATCTCCAAACTGCTTTGCACAAAGATTGAACTACCTTGCATTCCCATCAACAGTGAAGAACATTTCCTTTTCTCTATAGCCTTACCAACATGTTGTTTTTTGCCTTTTTGATAATAGCCATCCTGACAAGTGTGAGATGGTACCTCATTGTAGTTTCAATTTACATTTTTCTGATGATTAGTAATTCTAACCTTTTTTTTTTCATATGTTTCTTGGTTGCTTGGATGTCTTCCTTTGATAAGTGTCTGCTCATGTCCTTTGCCCACTTTTTAATGGGGTTATTTGCTGTGTTTTTTTTTTCTTCCTTTCAATCCATTTGAGATTCTTAGACCCTGGATGTTTGGCCTTGTCAGATACATAGCTTGCAAATATTTTTTCCATTCTGTGAATTGTCTCTTTACTCTCCTGAAGGTTTCTTTTGCTGTGCAAAAACTTTTTAGCTTGATAAGGTCCCCCCTGTCAATATTAATTTTGGCTACATTTGCTTTTGAAGACTTGACCATAAATTCATTGCCTAGGCCTATGTCCATGAGGGTGTTTCCTGGTTTTTCTTCTAACATTCTTTTAGTTTGACGTTTAACATTTGAATCCTTGGTTGATTTTAGTTAATTTTTATATATGGTAATAGATAGGGATCTAGATTTATTATTCTGCATGTGGTTAGTCAGTTTTCCCAGCACTTGCTAAATATGATTTCTTTTCTCCAATGTTTGTTTCTGTCAACTTTGTTGAAGATGAGTTGGTTGAAGGTTGATGGTTTTATTTCTAGTGTCTCTGTCCTGTTCCATTGGTCTATGTATCTATTCCTGTACCAACACCATGCTCTCTTGGTTATTGCAGGCTTGTAGTAAAACTTGAAGTCTGGAAGTGTGATGCCTCCAGCTTTGTTCTTTTTGCTGAAGTTTGCTTTAACTTTTTTGCTTCCATATGAATTTAAGTATTGTCTTTTGTATGTCGGTGAAAAATGTAACTAGTAATTTGATAGAAATTACATTGACTCTGTAGATTGCTTTGGTAGAATAGACATCTTGGATTTAAAGAATCAACATTTATTTGATGAGTGATACTTCTAGAACTGTTGAACTCTTTCTCCAACCTGTGTGTATGTTGGGGAGTGTGTGCATGGGTGTGTTTGTGTGTGCTGTGTTTATATATTTTGTGTACATTTATAGGTGATATTTTAAACAGAAATATTATGCTCATTAGAATCTGAGCTCATACAAAATTGAGAAGAATATTTTATTTTATTTTATCTTTATTTATTCATTTATTTATTTATTTATTTATTTATTTTTTGAGTTGGAGTCTCACTCTGTTGCTCATACTGGAGTGCAATGGCCGGGAGCACAGCACACACAAACACACCCTTTGTATATATTCATCTATAAAGCTCATCTTCATCCTTAATTTTGAATTTTAATTTTTGTCATTTTTTAAATTGAAGTTCTCAGAGAGGTTAAATAACTTGCCCACATAGCTATCAAGAGTTGGGCTGGATGACTACTCATAGACCTCTCTCTCTGAATTCTTTTTCTTTTTCTTTTTCTGCCTCTGTAGTATGACCTCAGAATAACTTAAGGTGGAATACATTAACTGATATAAGAGATGTGACAGGCACATTTTTATCTAAGCTACTCAGGGTACCACTTGGAATTTTACCTTTGGTTTAGAATAAAAAAGTTTAAAAGAAAAAGCAGAGCCCTTTTAGAATACAGATAATCAGATGGAGAAGAGACTTTAGTTCATTTTTATATGAGGAACAGTCAAAAGAACAGGAGATTTTTGACCTGAGCAAGTGAGGACTCTGGGATCATACTAATTGTTGCCAATATTCATAGAACTATTATTTGAGAGAGGGTTATAGTTTTCTTTGTGTTCGTATAGTGAAAGAGTCATGAAGCCAGCTTGGAGTAACATAAGTTAGAATTTTCCAACACTGCTGTTTGAATGTATTCTGAGATCTCTGATTGGTTGTGAGATGACCAACATTGGAGGTGTTAACTTAGCTAAATATTGGTATGGAGATGCTGTAGCTAGCTGACACTTAAGGTTTCTTTCACTACTTAGAGTCTTTAATTTTGTGTAGAAACAACAGTATATTTAGTGGGTGGAAGTTACATACATTTCTTAAAAAGCAATTTTGTTGGATATCTTCAATATACAACCAGATTAAAATAGAAACAAACAACCAACAACAATACCTGCAAGTCAAAGTAGGCAGCTCTCTGTTGGTAAGAAGATAACTAATAGGATTTATGTATGTTCCAACCAGTATTTTAAACACTCACCGAACAGTAATTATTTAATTTTGGACAAAGATCTTTAGTGCATATTTTCAACATTTTTTAAGGGTGCTGACTGCTGAATGTTTTCATCCCTATCTCTAGTGTGAGTCTTTGAATTTTGGTAAAGGAAGAAGCCAAGGGACCCTTTACTCTGTAGAAGGTAAGCATTCTTGGCTATGGATGGAAGTAACTCTGTAGTTACATTGGCCTCTTTCTTTGTATCTCATAAATTGAAAAGACCTCCCAGGAAGAGCAGCATCCAAGTCTGTGTGGCTCCTAAAGCAACACAAGGGTACTTTGTGGAGGAGGAGAATCCATGCAGCACCCTCAAAAGATAAGATTTATATTTTACCCGTATTCATACCCCCAAATCCTTCATTGCCAGTTTTATTTGTTGCTCTATTAAACAATTACCATCTGTCTAAAAGTGTCCTGACGATCTCCATTTTGTATTTTATATCCTACTCAAAGTGTGGTCTATGGGCCAGCATCTGCAAGTTTGTTGTTAATGCAGGTTCTTGGGCCTCATACCAGGACTACTAAACCAGAATACACATTTCAATGAGACTTCTAAGTGATGTGAATGCACATTAAAATTTGAGCACTGTTTTAGACTAGATGTTCACAAGCTTATACATTCATAAGTATGCTATGTGGTTATGCAGTACTATCTCACATTGTTCTAATTTTACTTTTTTAACGCTTCAAGATGTATCCCTTAGTTTGAGGACAGTGAGATTTCTGGAACTATTGCCTATACTAAAATCTTCAGCTACTTGTTCACTCTGAAGACACATAACCCAATTTGCCACCAGTTATAAACTTTTAATCCCACTTCTAAACTTCTGTTCCACCTTGTCACAAATAGTCTGAATCAGGCTTTAACATCTCAGCCTGGGCAATAAAGGCTTCCCTGCTTTAGCTTTTCTCTGCTCCCTTCCATTTTCCAAACTGTGGGCAAATATAATTTTTATTGAAACACACTGTTCAAAGACAACACTCTCACTTACTAGTTTGCATCTAAATCCTTCTCTACTCAGTTTCCAACAACTTTTTAGTTTTTCCTAATTGCCACATTTCTACCAAACACCTCCACCCTGACCATAAGCTACTGGTCATTCATGTACTTCTGTTTTCCAGAAGTCCCATACCCATGCTTTCTCTTCCTCCTCTTTCTTGAGTCGTCATGAAAATAAGTCTTCCATAATCTCCCCAGGATGGACAAATGGCTTCTACCTCAGTCAGTGTTACATTGTTTATATGCCTCTGTCATTATGTTCCAGTGTTCTTATTTCCATATACTGTTAGAGTATGTGTGCCTGAAAGACAACAATCAGGGAGACAGTATAGTGTTTACCTTTTTAAATGGATTCTAGAATAAAACAAACAAACAAACAAAAAATCAAAATCTAGCTGGGCTCGGTGGCTCAGCCTGTAATCCCGCACTTTGGGAGGCTGAGGTGAGTGGATTGCCTGAGCCCGCCGGTTCGAGACCCCCCTGGGCACCTTGGAAACCTCATCTCTACAATAAATAAAAAAATTAGCCTGGAGTGGTAGCGCACACCTGTAGTTCCAGCTACTTGGAAGGCTGAGGCGGAAGGATTGCCGGAGCCCAGCAGGTCGAGGCTGCAGAGTGAGACTCCAACTCAAAAAAAAAAAAATCAAAATCAATTTCACTTCTGACTACTGTATTCCTTTAGGTGAGTCACCTCTCTAAACCTCAGTTTCCTTACATAATATGGGAAAGATTATATTTGTCTTGAATGGATTTTATAAAGATTAAAATAGAGTGTGAAGATTTGGTTTATATAATGTTTAGTTCATAATTATTCAATTTTTGCTATTGAAAGAAATTGTATATTGGGTGGCAATCAGGTGGGGCAGGAACTTAATCATCAAAAGTAATGTGAAATGAACACAAATTCTAAAATTAGAAGACAAGGGTGGGACATGATGATAGGAATAAGAAAGGAGCTTGATAATGAGAACTAAGACTATAAGATGAGAGGGTTCACAGTGACTTGCCTTAATGCTGAGATCCCTGCAAGGGCACTTCTGAGAGTGGATCCCAGTGTCCCAAGTGGGTGGGCATAGGTGATACATAATTGGAGAACACACCGTACAAAGTGACTTGCAGTCACCTGTATAAAGTGTGGAATCATGCTTTCCATTTCATTTCTAATATCCTTCCTGATAGCATCCAGTATTTTGCAGGTCTTGGCATTTGAGAAGGACTTAATTTCTTCCCTCCCTTCCTGCCTTACTGTCTTTCAGTCTGCTTTCCTGCCTTCCTCTTTCTCTTCCTCTCCCTCATCCCTCTTTATTCTCCCTGCTGAAAATGCCAGAAAGATCAAGTGGAGTTAGCTTAGTGACAATATTTGTTCAATTAAAATTAACAGACAGCCGGGCTTGGTGGCTCAGCCTGTAATCCCGTGCCTTTGGGAGGCTGAGGTGAGTGGATGGCCTGAGCCCGCGGGTTCGAGGCCATCCACTTGGTGAGCCCTCATGTCTACAATAAATTTAAAAATTCAGCTAGGCGTGGTAGCGCATGCCTGTAATTCCGGCTACTCAGAAGGCTGAGGCGGAAGGATCGCCCGAGCCCAGCGAGTCGAGGCTTCAGTGGCCAGGAGCGGCCACTGCACTCCAGTCTGGGCAACAGAGTGAGACTCCGACTCAAAAAAAAAAAAATCAACGGACAGAGAAACTGGAGACAATTTCTTGTCATTATCAGCTCTGACAGATTTAAACTAATATCCTAAAATGGAAGGAGTGGTCTGTCACTTTCTATGAGTCAAATGCAATGATTCTGATAGAAGACAGTGTTCCACTGAATATATAATCTATGTGATAAAAATAAAAAACAAACCTTAATTCCTAAAACATGTCCTTAAAAATCTTTGGTTTTGGAGTTCTTATTTATTGAACAACAAATTCCCATTCGTTTCAAAAGGAAGTAGATAACTAGAAAGAGGATTGTTTCCTGGATTTCAGCCTGGGTAGCCAGGGCTCAGGTCACTGAGGGACCCAGGGCAATAATCAGTTTTACTCATACAGAGAAATGATGTTGATGGGCAGATGACAATGTGAATAAATAATGTGGCAACTGTGATGCTTTTATGTGGATATTTTTATGCTATTGTAGAGACTGAGCTGTAGTTTTTGTTTATGTGTCTAATGTTGTTTTGAGACTTTTTAAAGTTTGTACCTATAATTCTAGGATTTAAAGGTGCTGGCAGAAAAATGGGTTGATAACACTGCAATAGTGCTGTTTCTGCTTTTTGTTCCTTTCTCAAATTTGTAAGAAGTTTGGGGATAAGTTTAATTCTTACTGCATGACTACTGCATGCCAGGCTAGGCCAGGTGTTTTGCCTATATTATTTTATTGAATCCTCAAAATTATTAAGGTAGAAATTAACATTCCCATTTTATAGATAAGGAAACTAAGGTTTCAATTTTTTCAGGATCAAAAACTTTACTAAGTTTTTCAAGAGCACAAAGCATGTGAGGTTATTTCAATCCATGTCACTTGGCTTGACATTTTGGGTCTTTCCCAATTATTGTACATGTTTGCTGAATCTTGTCATCCCTTTAGTTGGAAACAATAAATATAGCATCTGACTGAACAATTTATATTTATATGTATTTGCATATGTATATATTTAAATTTATTTATATGGCTTTCACATGACAAGTCCCACAATCTTTAGATGTCCTGAGAGGCATAGGCCTGGGCTCTGTTTTTGTCTTTATACTAATTGTGTGAGCTTAAGCAAATACTCTTAACCCTTTCGTATCTAATCTATAAAATTAGGGGATTTGGATCATTAGCTCTCTACAACCTACTCAAGATCCAATTTTCTGTGTCCACATAAAATATAAGAACTTCTATTTGAAATCCTATTTGAATATAGATAAATAAACTAGAGTCTTTAGAGACTTGAGTAGCATTCATGAAACTTTCTAGGGGATAAGAGTCCATGGTTTCGTATGGTTCAGCTCAATTGCTGAGCCCAGTTCCAGTATCACATATTTCATGATGGATGAGTGGGAGTTGGGAAAATTCAATTAGTATAGCTATTTCTAAGGCAATGTTGGATTGTGGTAAAGTAGAAAAAATATGAATTTTTTTTCCTCACAGAGCCAAACATTTAAAAAAATTTTTTTCATTCTAGAATCAGGAGTTCATATGCATACTCATTACATGGGCATATAGTATAGTAGTGGAGATTGGGTCTCAGGTAGCCTATTCCCCAGGTAGTGAACATTGTGCCCCGTAAGTAGTTTCTGAGCCTTAGCCCTCCTCCCTCCTGTCCTTTATTGGTCTCCCCAGTGTCTATTATTTCTATCTTTGTGACCATTTAGCTTCTACGTATGAGTAGAACATGTCATGCTTCGTTTTCTGTTTCTGAGTCAGTTTATTTAAGATGATCTCCAGCTCCATCCATGTTGCAG
>CAUYQG010260245.1:0-18328 GCA_963574415.1 Tarsius wallacei | reverse complement strand
CTCTGTGCCATGCGTGATGTTCCACTGGCTGCCATCTAACCCACACTAGACCCGGCTGCGTCCGTGACACGCGGCGTCTTGCTGAATCCTCGCAGAATGCACTGACTGACACCACTTCACGGGCAACCTCTCTGACCTTCGGTTTCTTGACAAACATTCCGTGGCCAGAAGGCAGCCCCGCTGGGATTCTCCCCACACGAGTCGGACCCTGCAGCCAGCGTGGCATTACTGTGTCTGCAGTGCAACCGTTTATTTTGGAGTTTCAAAGTAGATCTTGACAGAAGGCAGAGGTCTTAGCCAAACAAGACACGGGTCCAGTGGGTGGCTCAGCAGCGGCGTCTCTGTGTTGTGGAGAACCCCACATGGGGCCTCCCCGCCGTGAACCGAACTCAGGTGCCAGCTGATATGTGGCTCCAGGCCGTGAGAAGGCCCCCCCAGGACAGGATGGCTGGGCTCGGATCCTCAGTGTGGCCTCCCTGACGCCACGCTCCGAGGCAGCCTTGTGAGTGCCATCCTTCCATTCTGACCCAGCCCCCTCCCAGGCCCACGCAGCCCACGAGCGGGAAGAAGAGAAAGCGAGTGAGTGATGATGTTCCGGACTGCAAAGTGCTGAAGCCTCTGCTGAGCGGCTCCATCCCCGTGGAGCAGTTCGTGCAGACCCTGGAGAAGGTGAGCAGAGTCGGCGCCGTCTACGTTGAATGCAAGGCGTCCTTTCTGCTGGCTGTAGGGAGTGGCTGCTGCTGCTTGTCACTTTAGTCCCGCGAGGGGACACACCCAAGAGAGGGGTACAGACACCTGGGTGAGGCGCATCCTGCCTGCCACCCCCCTCCTGGGCCCAGCTGCTTCTCCCCCCAGCCCTGTCCTTCCCAGCCTGATGATCCAGGGGTCCCCAGAACGCTTCCCCAAACCCCACTTCTGTAGGAACCAGACTGAAGAAGATGACTTTCTTCAAGCAGATGGAACAAACAGGACAGGGAGGAAAGGCCAGGATAAAGATGGGTCCACCCCTGCTGGAGCCTCACTTTTCTACAAGACCTCTTGCTGTCAGAGGAGGTCTAAGTCTCTGGTTGAGTGTCAGGATTTGCGAGAGGTGGTCAGGACAGGGCATCAGTGTTCCTAGATGCCTTGGAGTTGAGGAAATGGGCCCAGCAATTTGCAGAGGGAGTCAAGGGGAGATAAGAAGGGGCAGTCACCTGAGGGGACACTGACTCTTCCATCTCTGTGGCCCTGATGGCTGCTTCTCCCAAAGAAGAGGTTTCTTGACTATAATTTTTTTTTTTTAATTGGTGGGCATGGTGGCTCATGCCTGTAATCCCAGCAGTTTGGGAGGCCAGGGTGGGAAGATCACTTGGGCCTTAGAGTTCAAGACAAGCCTGGGTAACATGGTAAGACCTCATCGCTCCAAAAAAAATTTTTTTAGATAGCCAGGCATGGTGGCATCTGCCTATAGTCCCAGCTACTTGGGAGACTGAGGGGGAAGGATGGCCTGAGCCCAGGAGGTTGAGGCTGCAGTGAGCTGTGATCATGCCTGGGTGACAGAGTGAGACCCCAACTCAAATAAGAATAAATTAAAATAATTTTTTATAAAAAATCTACCCTTAAACGTTGTTGTAATTTTGGTTTCAGTCCCAAGGACTTCAGTGATCACTGTTTTATTGTTAGGATTATAGAATGCTTGTTAGGAAGGAGAAGAAATTGGCTAAAGATAATACTATTCATGCGTCTTGCAAGAAAAGTTGCATCTAACTCTGATAAGTAACTAGAGAAAGATTTTCTTCTGCTAAACTATTAATAACTACCTTTTGTGCAAACTAAATGTTGCAGTTGCTGGCTTCTTTCAAATGAAGTAGAAGCTTTCTCTTGATTAGGACTGGCTTTCTCCATTTGTCTTTTGTGTTTCCCGGAGGAAAGACTTCAGCCAAGTTGTGCAGCTCCTTGCCCTTCCCACACACGCTGTGAGGATCACATCGGCCCCGTGACCTTGCAGGGCTTCTGGTCCCTATCAGTGGCCCTCAAGGGTTGACTTATCTTTTTAAAACTTGAAATGACTTGCTTTCCCAGGAGGACCTTCTGCCTAGCTCATCCTAAGTCCTGACTCCGTCACATCCACCTCAGCAGAAGTAGCAAGTGCCTGTCCAGATCCCCAGGGTAGCTTTCTGTCACAAAGTGTAGACAGTCTCCCTGTACCAATTCCCTTTACCTCCTTTAATGTCCCTTTCTGGCAGATCCCTTCTTTCCACTTCTTTTTCAACTTTATGTCTGACTTGTAAGGAAAAAAAGTTTTTTGAGTCATGGTCTCACTCTGTCACCCAGGCTGGAGTACAGTGACACAATCATGGCTCACTGCAGCCTCGACCTCCTGGGCTCAGACCATCCTTCCGCCTCAGCCTCCTGAGTAGCTGGGACCACAAGCAAGTACCACCATGCCTGGCTGAGTTTTTTTTTTTTTTGTAGAGACGAGGTCTTGCTATGTTGCCCAGACTGGTCCGGAACTCCTGGCCCCAAATAATCCTCCCCACTCTCAACCTCCCAAAATGCGGGGATTACAGGCATGAGTCACTGTACCCAGCTCTGATTTGTAAGAAAATACTAGAATTAGCATTAGAGATAGCTAGAGAAATATTTGCTCTGCTGCCTTATCTCCAGATCTGCCAAATCCGGAGGTCAGTGGCATTGTCCTGGGAGCTCAGACGGCTGAGACTTGGGAGGATTTGCCACCAAGAAGCATGGGCATAGTGCTGAGGCAGAGAACAGCCTGGTGCTCCAGACACCTGAGCACAGATGCTTGGATGCGCTTTTCAAATAACACGAGAGCTTCAGCAGGCTGTGGAAATTCTATTGTTTTGCATACGATTTTCCGTGTCTGCCTCTTTTAAAGTATATGAACCTGACTGAATTCTGTCGCGGTAGCAGGCCCTCCTGCTAGTCTGAAGAGATGTATTAGCCGGGCTCGGTGGCTCAGCCTGTAATCCCACGCCTTGGGAGGCCAAGGTGAGTGGATTGCCTGAGCCCGCGGGTTCGAGGCCCGCCTGGGCAACTTGGCGAGACCTCATCTCTACAATAAATCAAAAACTAGCTGGGCGTGGTAGCATGCGCCTGGAGTTCCGGCTCCTTGGAAGGCTGAGGCGGAAGGATCGCCGGAGCCCAGCAGGTCGAGGCTGCGGTGGCTGGAAGTGGCCACTGCACTCCAGTCTGGGCGACAGAGTGAGACTCCAACTCAAAAAAAAAAGATGTATTGAGGCAGGTCAGAAATGCCCGTTTCTGGAACGTTCGGTCACGTGTTGGAAGTGTTCTCTTCTAGCCCTCACTTTCAGATCACCCATTGTCCTCCTCCTTTTTCTTTTCTTTTGGGGCAGCATGGCTTCAGTGACATTAAGGTGGAAGACACAGCCAAGGGCCATATCGTCCTGCTCCAGGAAGCCGAGACGCTCATCCAGATTGAAGAAGATTCAACCCATATCATCTGTGACAGTGACGAGATGCTCAGGGTACGACTGCGGGACCTTGTCCTCAAATTCTTACAGAAGTTCTGACTGGGACATCTGGGCTATTTCTGCTTCCCTGAAGCCCTGCAGTCCCTTGCTGGGGCTGCCAGCACAGGCCGCCTGAGGAAAGGCCTGAGGGGCCGCTGGCCATGTCTGTGTGGTGTCCTCCGGCTCAAGGAGTGACGAGGTGGCACCAGAGGGAAGGAGTCTGGAGTTGCAGCCAGGGTCCCCATCGGGATTCCTGGCACGTGCGCAAGCAAGCGCTTCCCCTTTAAGCTTGAGGCGCCTTTTCTTGTCTCGGGCTCTCCTGGGGAGCTGAGGGCAGCAGAGGTATGACAGAAGCAGCTTTCCAAGAGGTGATGGGGGCAGAGAGGTAAAGAGACATCCGGCTGCCTGGCCTCTGTGGCCTGCTTGTTTTCGTGGTTCACAGTCTCGGGCAGGGGAACGTGGCTTTGCTTTTATTTACCTGCCTACAGTGCTGCACCTAATAAGAAAGATGATCCCCCACAATTAGTACAACGAACCCATCTGTCTTTTACACTGTGAGCTCGTTTTGTTAATAAAAGCTTATTTTCTATAGAAGTCTTCATGCTCTGTTGAACCTGCCATCTATACTATGACTTAGTGGCTGAGAAATTGGAAAACATACAGAGCAGCATGAACTTGGAAACCACCACAGCAAATTTCAGTTTGATGTGTGCATTAAATATATAACCCAGCACAGTTACAAAAGCCACAGGTATATTTACTCTTAAATTGCATGAAAAGGTGCTTAGCTTTAAGCTCTGCCTGCACAAAAAATGAAGACAAAGGTCCATAACGCCAGTCTTAGCCTTTGAGAGGGCCGGAGCCAGTGGCTCAGGCTGTCCTAGTTGGTCACAGCTGCCACCACCCCCTCACAGAGCCTCAGAGTCTCAAGTCAACTGAGCATCACGCTCAAGATACCCACAGACCCGCTAGCAGTCAGAAGGGTTTAGAGAAAAGTTACTTCCCACAAAAGGTGACTACATTTGAAATAACGCTGCTTCTGGCTTAAGCTGACAGAATGAGTTGTAACACTCATGCCAACTCTGCACATATTAAAATCTTAGCATGGGCAGCTCATTGTTCTTACAACCTTTTTAGACTGGTGGGAATTCAGGCAGAAGTCAGTCCTAAAACTCGGCTAACAATGAAGCATCGCAGAGACTTAGTAACCTGAGGAATATCTAACATGCACTGTGGAACTGATGCCTCAGTTCTCTTGGAATGAGCATATCAGTGGGAATGAGTGCTTTGTTAGAGGAGGAAAAAGACAGCTTCATTTTTTCCATCTCCAACTTTTCAGATTCAGGCACAGGAATGCTCAAGCAGGTTTCTGTTTTCCAAGGTATGGGTGGGTCCGCCAGAAACGCAGCCACTGACATCAGTACCGACCTAGGATGTGTTACAAAATAAACTAGGGGCTTCCTACCACAGACAGGACTGACATGACAAAAAGGCTGATGTGTTAGACTGGGAACATTTAATTTTTTTTTTAGGCAGGGATTTAGAAATATCCATCACATGTAGGCATACGTCCTGACAAAACTCTGAAAGAAGCTGCGTTTTAAAAACATCTTACAAAATGCAAAACAAGTATGGGATAGAGCTCAAAAGAACCAAAATGGTCATGTATGTCAGCGTCCTAGCCACGCCACATCCAGGAGTGACAGGACTTGTCAAAGTCTGGCTTCTGTTAAAGGGCTTGCTTAGAGCCCCAGGCGCTGCTCCCTTGAGGGAGGTTACTAAAGCCACAGCAGTATATAAGTAGCAGTGAGTCAGCCAACGCCGGATGGAGCAGGGAGTAACTTAGAAATTAGGAAGTTTCAATCAAGTCATCACCACCCACTTAGTGGCAGAAGTCAGAGGCAAGAAGCAAAGACTCATTCTTGAGAGCAGAGAGGAAATCTAGAGCTGGCCTTTCCAAGTATTAGGAGAAAGGACTTATGAATAACTCTACCAAAGCTCACAGAGTTGGGTGCCAAGCCAGGCGGGTCAGGAGGCCCAAAAGAAAGGGAAGAAATGGCAGAAGCAGCCCGAGTGCTACAATTATCCCCCTTGTGGGTGGGTCCGCCAGAAATGCAGCCACTGACTTCAGTACCGACCTGGGGAAGAAGCTGGTGTCTACTCAAGCCCGATGGAATCCTCATAATTAAACAGCAGTTGGAAAAGCCTTTGAAAGAGTGCGGTGGCCTGATTTTGTTATTTCTTTAAGTCTTTCTGCAAAGTGATGTATGAGGCATCTGTTGCACACCAAAGTGCCCCAAAACACAGTGGCTTCAAACAACAAACATGTCTCAGCTCACCACATCGGTGGGTCAGGAATCTGGTGTGGCTTAGCTGGATGCTCCTGGCCCAGGGTCATCATTCCACATGGCTGCAGTCACGGTGTGGGGTAAGGAAACTGAGGTACAGGGGTTAGGTAACTTTCCCCAAAACATGCAACTAGTAAATGGCTTCTGCCTTAACACCGCACACCATGTATCATGGGTCAGCTGCTGACTGGGAAGAGGAGACCTGCCTCTTAGTCCATGGCTTTTCAAGGAAAGGTAACACCTGCCCCTTCTCTCTTGGTCCCTAGAAAGCTTGGGAGCTTTTGGCCTTCACGGTTGTCCTATAAAGGCAGCAGTTGGCTTTTCCAAATGATCATGACGTATCAACAGAAACAGAGTGAGGAAACCACCAAAACTTAGGATGCTCTATTAATATGAGCCACGCAATCTGGTGGGAAGGAATGGAGGACGCCTTTCCTGTGGCCCTGAATCTGGAACCCTGCTACCATGAGAACTGAACACAGTTTTGTTTGTTTCATGCCACCTATAAGAAAGCAGCCAGCATCTACCTTTTACAGGCACTGCAGTGGGACTACACATAAGTCACATGACACTTCTTTGAACCTAAAAAAGGGTAGAAATAACCAACACAATTCTGGAGGAAGTCACAGGTAAGTCCTGGAGAATGGGCGTGTAGAACTGAACCAAAGAGGTCTAATCTCGCTGTAGGCTACAGCTAAAGTAGTACTTAAAGAAAATTCATGGCTTCAAATGCTTTAGAAAGAAAGGCCTATAAAGAAGGACAAGCAGATGGACTTTGCAGCAACTTGGATGGACTTAGAGGCTATCAGACTCTGTGATCTCTCACAGAAACAAAGAACAGAGTACCACATGTCCTCACTCACAAGTGGACCCTGAACGTTCACCATAATACTATAAGAAAGGGATCCGCAGTAGCGGGACACTGCTGGGGGTGGGGGACACAACATCAATAAGGGGACCTGCTCTCAAACCAGGCAAGTGGGGACCAAAGGGAGGCCCAAACTTTACCTGTACGATGACCACTCGTGTACCTAATCCTGAACTGTACCCCACATCTTTAAAAGAAAAAAATTAGGCCTAAAACTCACCTAAATTTTCACCTTTCCCCAGATAAACCCAAAGAAAGTAGATGGAAGAAATCATAAAAATAAATAAATCAACAAAACAGAAAGCAATAGAGAAAACTAACAAAGCCAAAATCTGGTTCTTTTAAACATCAACATAAGGCCAGGCATGGTGACTTAAGCCTATAATCCCAGCACTTTGGGAGGCTGAGGCAAGAGGATTGCCTGAGCTCAGGGGTTCGAAACCAGCCTAGGCAACTTGATAAGATCTCATCTTTACAATAAATCAGAAAATAAGCTGGACATTGTAGTGCACGCCTGTAGTTTCTGCTACTGGGAAGGCTGAGGCAGAAGCCCAGGAGGTCGCAGCTGCAGTGGCTGTGAGCATGCCACTGCACTGCTCCAGCTTGGGTGACAGAGACTCCAACGCAAAAAAAAAAAAAAAAATCAACATAATTGACACACACTTCACTCGTCTGATCAAGGGAAACGGGACACAGAGTGCCTATACAAGGAGAAAAGGAGTCATCACTACAGTGCCTACGGACACTAAGAAGACAACAAATAGGAATGAAAGGGGGATTACTACTAACGAGCCTTCAGGTATAAAGGGCTAAAAAGAATATCACAAACAACTTTATGCCAACGATTTAACACCACAAATAAAACAATTTCCTTTTGAATGCACAAATGAACAAAACTCATTCAGTAAGAAAGATACCTTGATATTCACTAAGAAATTATATTTATTATCACCTCGCAAGGAAGACTCCAGGCCCAGATGGTTTCCCTGGGAAATTCTACCAGACATTTAAAGAAGAAATGACACCAATCTTACACAACTACTATAAAGCACACACACATATATACACAGAAGAGGGAATACTTCCAATCCTTTTTAAAGGAGTATAACTCCAATACCAAAGCCTTATAAAGCCATTATAAAATAAAATTAGAGGTAAATATTCCTCATGAACATAGATGCAAAATGCTTGAAATGTCGGCAACCTAAATCCAGCAATACATGAAAAGGATAATATGTCATGACCAAGTAAAGTTTCTCCCTGAAATGCAAGGATAATTAGATATTTTTAAACCAACCAGTGTAATTTACTGTAATCACAGAATGAAAGAGAAAATGTATATGATCATTTCAATAGATGCAGGAAAAAACCTAGAGGCACTCAGCAGACTATGAATAGAAGGGAACTTTCTGATGAAGGTAAAGGTCATGCATGAAAAACTTCAAACTTGGTAAAAATGTTAAAGCTTTTCCCCAAAAATTGAGAACAAAGCAAGGATAAAAATAACGACGTAAGAGAAAAAAAGCAGACAGACAAAGCATCAAGACAGGAAAGAAGTAAAACTTGTTTTCTGATTACAAGACTTTCTTTTTTTTTTTTTTTGAGTCAGAGTCTCACTCTGTCTCCTAGGCTGGAGTGCAGTGGCACACTCACGGCCACTGCAGCCTCAACCTGCTGGGCTCAGGTGATCCTTCTGCCCCAGCCTTCCAAGTAGCTGGAATTATAGGCGCATGCCTGGCTACGTCTTTGATTTATTGTAGAGATGAGGTCTCACCAAGTTGCCCAGGCTGGTCTCAAACCCGTGGGCTCAGGCAATCCTCTCACATCGGCCGCCAAAGTGCCAGGATTATAGGCGTGAGCCACCACACCCAGCCAACAAGACTTTTTTACATATAAAATCCTAAGAAATCGTCTGGGTGCTATGGCTCATGCCTATAATTCCAGCACTTTGGGGAGATGGAAGGATTGCTTGAGCCCAGGAGTTCGAGACCAGCCTGGGCAACATAATGAAACCTCATCTCTACAAAAATATCAAAAAATTAGCGAGCCATGGTAGCATCTATAGTCCCAGCTACTTGGGAGGCTGAGGTGGAAGAATCACTTGAGCACAGGATTTTGAAGCTGCAGTGAGCTGCGATCATACCACTGCACTCCAGCCTGGATGACAGAGTGAGACCCTGCCTCAAAAAAGGAAAAGAAAAGAAAATCCTAAGAATTCTACGAAACTACTAGAATTAGTAAGCAAAGTTCTCAAGATCACAGAACACAAGGTTAATATACAAAAATATATATATTTTAAATACAGGAAATAATGAAAAAACAATTTTCTAAACAGCAATTTCATTCATAATAGTGTGAAAAAACATAGGAATAAACTTTTGAAAAGTTGTATAAGGCAGGTGTGACAGCTCACACCAGTAATCCCAGCTCTTTGGGAAGCCGAGGCAGAAGGTTAGCTTGAGCCCAGGAGTTCGAGATTAGCCTGGCCAACGTAGCAAGACCTCATCTCAACAAAAAATTTTTAAAAATTAGCCAGTCATGGTAGCACACGCCTGTTGTCCCAGCTGCTTGGGACGAGTGGATCACCTGAGCCCGCGAGATTGAAGTCAAAGATCTCTTTACTAAAAGTCTCAAAACAGCCAGGCTCAGTGGCTCAGCCTGTAATCCTGCGCTTGGGAGGCCGAGGTGAGTGGATTGCCTGAGCCCGCGGGTTCAAGACCCGCTTGGGCAATTTGGCGAGACCTCATCTCTACAATAAACCAAAAAATTAGCTTGGCGTGGTAGCGCTCTCCTATAGTTCCAGCTACTGGGAAGGCTGAGGCGGAAGGATCGCCGGAACCCAGCGGGTTGAGGCTGCAGTGTCTGGGAGCAGCCACTGCACTCCAGTCTGGGCGATGGAGCGAGATTCCAACTCAAAAAAAAAAAAAAAGGTCTCAAAACACAGGTGATAGAAATTAAAGAGGATCTGAATAAATGAAGAGCTAGACCATGTTAATGAATTCGAAGAGCTAATATGCAAATGGCCAAGAAGCACATGAAGAGAGACTCAATTTCATTAGTCATTGGTAAATCGAGAAACCCACTGTACACCTACTAGGATGACTAAAACTTTTTGTAAACTTTTTAAAAACCAAAGTAAGTGTTTTCAAGGATGTGAAGAAATTAAAGCCCTCATACATGGCTGGTGGAATATAAAATGGTGTAACTGCTGTGGAAAAAAAATGGTTTGGTATCTCCTCAAAAAGTTAGACATAGAATGACCATATCATCCAGCAATTTACTCCTCGGTAGATACCCAAAAGAATCGAAAGCAGGGACTCAAACAGATATGTGGATACCTCTGTGCATAGCAGCATTATTCACAGTGACCAAAAGGAAGAAGCAGCCCAAGTATACATCAACTGATGACTGGATAACAAAACGTGCTATATACGAACAATAAAATAGTAAATAGTATTGTTCCATAAAAAGGAATGAAATTCTGATACATGTTGCAACGTGGATGAGTCCTGAAAACATGCTAAGTGAAGTAAGCCAGTCCCAAAAGACCACACAGTACAAGATTTTTCACTTCTTCATGTTGAAGTGTGCAGAATAGATGGATCCACAGAGACAGAACAGCAGCTGTTAGAGGCCACAAGTGTTGGGGAGTTATTGCTAAATGAGGATAGAGTTTCTGTCTGGAATGTCAAAACAGTTCTCAAATACCACATTGTGAATGTACTTAAGAACATTGAAGTACACATTTTTTAAATGGTTAAAAAAAATTTGTTCTTCTTTTTTGAGTTGGAGCCTCACTCCGTCGCCCAGACTGGAGTGCAGGGGCCGCTCCCGGCCACCACAGCCTCGACCTGCTGGGCTCCGGCGATCCTTCCGCTCAGCCTTCCAAGTAGCTGGAACTACAGGCGCGCGCTACCACGCCCGGCTAATTTTTTGATTTATTGTAGAGATGAGGTCTCGCCAAGTTGCCCAGGTGAGTCATGGACCTGCGGGCTCAGGCAATCCACTCACCTCAGCCTCCCAAACCATGGGATTACAGACTGAGCCACTGAGCCCGGCTCAAAGTTGTTTTCATACGTGGTGTAAGGCAAGGATCCCACCTCATTCTCTTGCATGTGGATATCCAGTTTTTCTAGCCCTACTATCTTTTCTCCATTGAATGTCTTACCCACCATCACTTTAAAGAAAAAAAAAAATCAAATTTGAATCCAAGTCCGCATTCCCATCATTGGGGTTTCTCCGCTTCCAGAGTGGTACAAAGACTCCTGGACCCTGTACCAGCCAAGGTGGTCTTCATCTGTTGTGTGAGCCTGCAAAGTCCCTCAGGTCAGTGGCTCTGCTGATGCAATACCAAGTTCGAGGCCGGGGCACTAGAGGCTTTGGCAAGCACAGGCATCTCGTTCTTTCTATCCAGCCTCACAGGGTAATCGGTTTCACCCTCCCAGACCCCTGCCTCCTGCTCCACTTTAGTCAGAGGGAAATCTCTCACTCTCTCTTGTTTCTGGCTGCTATAAAGCATTATCTCTCTTCTCTTCTCACCCTCAAAGGCACATCCTAGTGTCATCTTTTCAATGAGTTTAGGATTTTACAAGAGACAGGAAGAGCTATTGTCTTCAAACAGGTTCCGTTTTGTGTCCTGTAAAATCGCTAAAGAAATTACTAAAGACCTAAGTGCCTTGAGGTAGAGGTAAACAGAGAATAATGCACAAAATAATATAAAACATAGACACAGATAGAATAACATTACAGAAGGGGGTTCTATCGTATAATATTCTCCAGCTTGCTTTTTTCACTAAAGAACATGTCAGACAAAGCTTTTCTCCCCAGTTAAAATTATATCAGTTCTATCTTATATGTTTGGGAGAGTATATGTATGTGTATACATATATATATGATATGTGTCCTAGCCAGCATATTTAGATCAACATCTTTTAAAAATAACCGGGCAGTATTGTATTCCACAATCTATTTAGCTATTTTTCTCTTAATGGAGCTGTTGATTTTTTCCATTAAAAAAACTTGATGCTGGTCTTGTGGTTTTGTGCACACGAGCACATATTTCTGTAGAAGGGAAACTTGGAAGTAGAATTACAGAATTATTGGGTCGGGGGACAAGTGCTCTTTATGTTTAAGTAAATATTGCCGACTCCTTAAAAATGTGAAGCCAATTTATACTTGCAGAGTTTCTGAGCACATGAATTTTCACCAGTGCTCATCTTATCGGTCATTTTCTTTTAATTACCCATTTTATGGGTGAAAAATACCATTTTTACCATCATTTTGTTCTGCATTTCCCTAATTACTGGAGAAGCTAAACATCTTTTGGACCTTATTGATTATGTCTTCTTCATCTTTGTGATTTTCTTCTACTTTTTTCTAGTCATTTTACAAAATCTTTCTCTTATTGATTCTAAAGAAAATGAAATTTTCTACTTCATGGATGTTAAACCTTTGTGTTATTCAAGTTACAATGTTTGATTCCAGTTTGTTATTCGTGTGTCAATTTTATCTACCAGATTGGGAGTTAATTGGTAAAAGGTGAAACCAAAGCATCGGTACATTTTCCAAAGCTCCCCCACATTATTCTAGCCAGCCAGGGGTGAGAACCACTCAATGTAAAGAATAAAATATACAGGCCAGGCACAACGACTCACACCTGTAACCCTTGCACTTTGGGAGGCCAAGGTAGAAGGATCGCTCGAGCTCAGGAGTTCAAGACCAGCCTGGACAACACAGCGAGACGTCGTCTCTACAAAAAAAAAAAAATTACCCAAGCATGGTGATGCACGCTTGTAGTCCCAGCTACTGTGGAAACTGAGGTGAGGATCGCCTGAGCCCAGGAGGTTGAGGCTGCGGTAAGCCATGATAGTGCCACTGCACTCCAGTTTGGGTGACAGAGTGAGACCCCAATTCAAAACAAAACAAGAATAAGATATCCAGGGACCAAGAACCAGAGAAAGCTCCCAGATGTAACTGCCCTGGGGAACAGTCTTGAGTCACTGAGCTGCAAACAGGAGGCAATTACTTTATCCGTCCTACAGTTACCCTTGTTTTCTCTTCCTTTTCATGAAGGACAAACGTGCCTCTCCAGCCAACGGTAAATCCAAACTTCTCACCGGGTTCCCAGTGTCCTGCACGACCTGGCTTCTTCCACTCAACCTCATCTTAAGCTACTCTCACCCTGGTGCACGTGCTTCCCTCACTTCTTTCTGCTTTTCAGCTGCACCAAGCCCTGTCTCACCCAGGGACTTTGCATCTGCTGCTCTCTCCCCTTCCCTCACCCCTCTCCTTTGGCACAGGGAGCTCCTCATTTGCTCTCTGTCACAGCCCCTCAGAGACGCCTAAGAAGACGCCCTCACCCCCACCACGCACTCTCCACCTCTGCTCCCTATTTATGTCCTTCATCGTGCCTACTATGGTTTCTAATCACTTACCACATTTCTTTGTGTTGTCTTTGGACACAAACATTCCCACGATATGCAAACCCCATGGGGTGGCCCCTGGCGCTCAACACACCGCCCGGATATCCCACCGCCCAGCACCCCTCTTGGCACACAGAGGTGGTTTGATCACTATCTGTTAAATAAGCAAGTCTCAGTCCGGCCCAGTGTCGCTTCCTCCAACTCTGGCCCCTACCCCGCCCCCCAATGATTCCATGCTGGGGGTGGGGGGGGTGAGGGAAAGAGGAAGCCATTGCCCTCAGATCCTAAGGTGTCATATGAACTCACGTTGTTCTCCTTTAGGGCCTCCGGGGTCACCAGGTGTTGGCCAAGCCCAACGACCAGCGGGCACCCAGGGCCTCTCCCACTGCCAGGACACAGACTTGCGATTGCGGATCCCAAGAGAGCACTCTGACCACGTGAAGTACAAGGTCATTATTCTGCCAGCTACCAGAAACAGGAGTCCATATAAACATGCCCACGCATCCTGCCTCCTGTTAGGTTCACCATACACTGATTTCCGATTTGTCTGAATCCAGTGAGGCAGAACAACACACGCCATGAATTATGCCAAGACATCTCATCCATTGTGAGCAGGTCCTCCAGGATCAAGAAAGCTGCCCGGGGCTGATGGAGTCTTGACCGCACGCACGTGTTCCACTCTGCACTGCAGCTGAGGGGCCCTGAAGGGCAGCCTGCCTCAGGGACCATGTGACTTAGTAGGCAAAGCTTTGAAGGATGTCCTGCTTCTGGGCAGAAAGGAACAAAGCCTGGGCTATCTCCGGCAGTGCCTCCCTAACTCAAGGTGTTATAGTCCCTAGGGGGAGCTCCTTCCTTTCTCAGCATGTGGCATTCCCAGCACGGTCTGCGGTTATTCTTGGGAACTACAGGGCCAGAAATCGAGGAGAGCCAGGTTGGCTCAAGGCCGCTGGAGAACTGACTTGCCTGCCCCCGAGCCCTCGGCTGGGGCCAGTGCTTTCTCTGACTGTGGCCCTTGAACCTTGTCTGCAGCAGCTGGATTTCTCTGCCTTGGACTCTTCTTCCAGCTCAAGGTGGCCTCCTTTTACCTTCTGCCATTTTGAAATTTGAGGAGTGAAGGGAGGGTGAGAAGGTCCCTTAGGATCACTGTTTGCCTTTTCTGAAACGAGCTCGAAATTCCCCCAAACAAGCCGGGCATGACCATCCCTCAATTTTTTCATTTCTACCACCTTTCACCGCCTACATAGGTAAACTCGAGGCTGACTCAAAGATCCTGATGCCAAATCTTCCCTCTGGTCTTTTCAGAAGCCCTCTGCAACAGCAAGGGGCTGCCCACGGGGAGGAGGGGAGAAGACATTTTCAGAGGGGCACCCTATGGTGCTCGGTGACGGCAAAAGCTGCCCAGCACCAGAGTACCATTGCCCTGTCACTCAGGTTGTTTAACACGCCCGTCATGGCTGCAGCAAGTTGTCACATCTCTTCGCAGTGATAGCATGCAACCCATTGAACTGGAAAATAGGAATTTTACATTCAGGAGAATGCTGAGAAAATTGACCGCCAAATACTGCTGACCACACCCAGCTCAAAGGGTATTCCTGACTATGAGATGGTGCTGGTCAGTCAATCTACATGCTTCTTCAAGGTGACCAGGTACAAAGTTGCGGGAATGATGGCAGGGAATGTGTCCCTCAAGTCAAGGCTATTTTTCTGGTAAATCTCGGATCGTCCAAAAGAGGCAGCCCTGTGAAGATGTAGCCTCTGAGTCACAAATAATTCTGCTTACACTGAAGCCCGGTACATTTCCCGACAGAAGGAAGGCTCCTGCAGTCCCCTTGGGGTAAGACGTCAATTACCTGGAGAGGCCCTTGGCAATGGGGGTGTGTTTGTAAAGATTAAAATCAGTCAGTTCAGTTTATGTTCATTTCTAGACAGGGTCTAATCGTCTCAAAGGAGCACAAAAGTGTCACCAACACAACTTGTTTTTCTTTAACTCTTATACTTCCACTTGTTTTCTTTAAATCTACTAAGATTAGGGGTCAAGTGAGGTAGTTCAAACCTATAATCCCAGCATTTTCGGAGGCCGAGGCAGGAGGATCACTTGAGCCTGGGTGTCCAAGACCAGCCTAGGCAACATACTCATATCTACCTCTACCAAAAAAAAAAAAATTAGCCAGACATGTTGACACACGTCTGTAGTCCCAGCTATCAAGAGGCTAAGGTGGAAGGATCATTGATTGTGCTGCTTCACTCCAGCCTGGGTGACAGAGTGAGACTCTGACTCAAATCAATCAGTCAATCAATCTACCTAGATAACTTTCCCCACAGCCTTTCCTCTGGGTCTCTGGAGGCAGTCCTTGGTACCCCTCCTCCAAGTCCTGGGCCCCCTGGATAATAGAAATCACCTTCTTCAGCCTGGATTTAGCACTCTGGCTTAAGGTCAAAATATTTTTTTCATCCAACATAAAAATAACTGTATGGAGCTTCATAAAAAATGCATACTTGCTTCAACTAGATCACCTACTTCATTGAATAAAGGATTCGAGGAGAAATCTGGGAATGCTTGCCGGCTGCTAAATTGTCCGTGTTCTACTTGATGCTGCTTTCTAGGGTTCCTCACACCAGTGAACTGGGGATGGCCCCTCATTGCTTCCCCACTCTCTCAGGGCAGCTTCATTCACTCCCTTGGAGCCAGCTCACATCCCAGGATAATGGAGGTTCAGTGCTGGTAGAACTGGAGTGACCGCTTTCTCTCGTGGTCAGTCAGAAGCAAGAGGCAGAGGGCTGGGAGAAAACAGGGTTTGTTGTGTGACCGAGGTAACAGGGAATAAGTCTGCATCACTGCTGGAGCTTGTTCATCGAGATAAATTTTACTTCCGATATTCATAATCAAGCATTCATTCTTATCTACCTTAACTAACAAAGCTTATGCATAATGAGACCATTTTTAACTGATCTTCCCTTTCCTGTGACTTTTAACACACATTAGTGTTCAGATAACATTTGAAATAGCGGGGCGGGGGGTGGTTCCGCTAATCTCACTTATTTTTTCTTTGAGGTTACAATCCCTTTTAATAATTCTTGTATACCACACTTCCTGTTTTTTAAAAGATTTATTACACATAAAACAATAAGTGTGTAATGTACTATACTTGGCTAACGATTAAAGTTTAAACCTTCAAAGTACATAGGAGAGGGAATGTATACTCAGAAGGTTAACAAACACGTGTAAGGATCTAAAGATTTTGACGGCATTCTGGACATTCCACTTCAGAGGAATTTGGGAGTGTTCTCTAAATTCCAGCTGCTCCTTCAAAGTATACTCAGTTTCCCCTCTGTAGATATCTGCTGGTTTGCTGCTTAGATAAGATTGGCCTACAAGCAGGTACCCCACATCTTTATAATAAAATTTTTAAAAAGATCTTAAGCAAAGGAAAGGAGGAGAGGTGTGATGTCCTGAGGACGGTGCAAAGCGGTGAGAGGAAAACATGGGCACTTCTAAATCTAAGTGGCCTTACTATTTGCCTTGATTGATCGTTGTAGAATAAAGAAAGCAAACTAGTTTTCTTATTGTGTTAAGAACTACTCTTGTCGTAAACATGGAACTCTTGGTTTCAGCCTATCGCAGTTTCTTGTCTGCAGCTAAGCCTCGGCTCTGGTTTCCAGCCTCCCAGATACAACATGTCAACCTAAAGGAAACATCTGAGGAAAACAATATAAGTAGAGAGTCTATTTGGACCAAGTTTGGGGACCGCAACTTGGGAGCATAGATTCAAGTTGCCCTGAATTTACACCCCCCCCCCCCAAACACCTTCTTTCTGCCCCTACTGGGTCCCTGCAGGTGGGCAGGCCCCAGGGGCGACACTGCAGCTCTGCATGTGACCACTGCCTCTGAGTCAGGCTGAGTGGTTCTTTCATGGTTCCCTGCACTGGGGGTTGCCTGAACAAGTTGTTTTTGCCACCTTGCTCTGCTAGGTGTTTGTTTCTACTCTGCTAACTTTGAAGCCCTTAGATAGCTAAGTCTCTTCATGCCCTTCTTCAGTTGGAAGATGGCCACGGTAAACCCTGGCCCCTGGGATAAAGATTCAGTGAGATGGTGTGTACAGAAGGGGTTGAGAGTGGGAAGTGTGGAATGTGTATTTATTCTTTCTATTTTACCCCTGGTGAAGGCCCCTTTGTTTTACAGATGAGACAGCTTAGACCAGAGAGGTGAGGGACCATACAAAGTCACACAGGGACACTCCCAGCCAGACTCTTTCCATGCTCTAGACTAGCTGACTCTGGGGTGTTCTGACTAGAAATATGTGTTGCCTCAAACAATTGCTTCTTCGGCAGTTGTATCAAACTTGACCTGTATGTTTTAGGTAGTTGCTGGCTTTCCACTGGCTGCTGTAGACTTTTGGAGCAGCGTGAGGTTGGTCTATAGTACCAAAGAATCGTAGTACCAAAATGAAATGCAATTCATGCTCTTGTTTCTGGGGGAGATGTGTCTCATGTCTCATCTTGGGATACTGAGGAACACTTCCCCTAACCCACACCCACATACCTCTCCACACACCCCTGTCCCCTCCAGCACATAGACATGCACACACAACAGCGTACTTCCCACTCCCTCCAACCCACATCCACTCCCCTCCCTACAGTGCATCCCACCTTCCTCACCCTCCCCATCCCTGAAATACCACTACACACCCAGCCCCCTCCCTACACACCTCCCCTGACCCCAAACAGCACCTCCCACCCCAAACTCATTCACTCCCTGTATACCCCCAGCTCCCCATAACACTCCCAAATACCCGCAACCCACACCTGCAACACATATCTCACACACATCCCAAAACACACATGTGAACACCACCTCCATACCCACAACTTACCCTTCCCTATACATACACCCTAAACAGCTGGGAGGGGTTTGCTCTTTTTTTTTTTTTTGAGTTGGAGTCTCACTCCGTCGCTCAGACTGGAATGCAGTGGCCGCTTCCGGCCACCGCAGCCTCGACCTGCTGGGCTCCGGCGATCCTTCCGCCTCTGCCTTCCAAGTAGCTGGAACTACAGGCACGCGCTACCATGCCCGGCTGATTTTTTGATTTATTGTAGAGATGAGGTCTTGCTTGCCCAAGCGGGTCTCGAACCCGCGGGCTCAGGCAATCCTCTCACCTCAGCCTCCCAAAGGCGCGTGATTACAGGCTGAGCGACGGAGTGAGACTCCAACTCAAAAAA
>CAUYQG010260244.1:0-18249 GCA_963574415.1 Tarsius wallacei | reverse complement strand
TGGACCTAAGAATTTAATAAATGGGATTGTTAGGCATTTCTTTTGGCCTAGGGATGACATGATATAGTTACTGAGACTACCTTTTTTTTGAGTTGGAGTCTCACTCCTTTGCCCAGGCTGGAGTGCAGTGGCATGCACGCTCACGGCCACCCCAGCATCGACTTGCTGGGCTCCAGCGATCCTTCCGCCTCAGCCTTCTGAGTAGCCAGAACTATAGACATGCGCTACCATGCCTGACTATTTTAAAAATTTTATTGTAGAGACGAGGTCTCGCCAAATTGCCAGGGCTGGTCTCGAACCCGCGGGCTCAGGCAATCCACTCGCCTCAGACTCTCAAAGTGCTGGGATTACAGGCTAAGCCACTGAGCCCAGTCTACTGAGACTATCAAGGATGTCATGAACCAAGATAATATGGGAAACCCTGCATTCAGTTATGACCACTCACAATAACCATGTGAAAATATTTTAACTACTTAGAGTCACTGAACACAACATAGGTTTTTATGGGGGAGAAAGAATCAGAAAGCTCCTTAGCAAGTATTTGTGTAGTTTCCAAGAAGGCTTTTTGGAAAGTCACTAGAACTTTGGGTTCCTGAGGAGAGTAAAGATTCAATAAACATGTGGCACATGGTTAGTAAATAAAAAGACCATGGCCTTTATGTGATCGTGTCTCAGTTTGCTACTGAGCCTATGGACCCCAAGTCTCATCTGAACTAGGCCTACATTTCTGAAGCTTGTACTGAACTGAAATGTCTTTAAACACAGATTAAGGCAAATAGCTATTCTGTGTATTAGAGTCTACTCTTCAGCATCGAGCTCACCAAAGCCTCAAAATCAGATATGCCTTTAATAGAAAGTGGTCAAGTTTAATAGGCTTTTATGAAACAATCTTTTTTCTTTATAAAAGGAAGTCCAAACCATTAAAATATTACCACAGGAAGCAAACTATATCACTGACACTCTGATATCTATCAACCGTGAGGTGTTTCCATGTAAGGGATAGTCATTTCTCACAAGCAAGCACTCGAAGACTATGATCATAGACAGCCAATACCCCTTAAGTATCCCAAGAGGCAATACCCTTGGGTTATTCAGCTATGATACAACTCCACTTTTCTTAGCTTTATAATACAAATGAAAACCATTGTCATATGCTTAATTTTGGGGTGTGTTCACGGTGTTCAGGTTAAAAACCTGAGTAATTTCTACCCATGGTTTTGTTTAAACTCTACTATTTCCCCCAGAATTATTGTATAGTTTAAAGTTAAACAACAGAAGAACACTAGGGATTTCTTATCAACTTATCCAGACATTGACGGAAAGCATTCATAAACTGGGATTTTTTTTTTTTTTTGGATGGATTGGAGAAATTCTAGTGTGTCAAAAACTTTCTTTTAGATCATTCTCTTTTAAGTTCTACTGTTCTTACTGGTTCCTCTGCACTTTTTCTCTCTATATCTGTCAAATAACAGAAATGATTTTGTGGGATTTTTTTTCCATGTTAAATATAGGCTTTAAAAAAAATTCATTGCAATTGAGCATGTCATTTATCCTTCTGCCCATTTTTCTTATATTAAAAGGTCTCCTGCTGGAATTTAATTTCAAGTTAAATCTTTACCCCACCCTCAGGCTGTGAGACTGAATTAAATAAATCCCACTAAAAGTAATAAACCACTCTTAGCTGTGGTCTTGTGATATCAGTTGTCAGCCTGTCAGAGCAAATCTGAGTGTTAAATTCACTGCCTCTGCTAGTGAGGAAAGAATCAGAACACCAAAAAGCCCAGGGTATCAGAACTGCTGCAGTCATCCCAGTTTCATCTCAGCAGCAGGACTTAAGCATGCAAGAAAATATCTTTGAAGATGATTTTCTTGATGACACTCTTTTAAAATTCATATTGATGGTAAAACATAAAGACTCCGCTATAGTTATTATACTTTATTTAGTAATGTTGCAAGCCTGTAAGCTCTATTAACCAAAAGGCAGAATTACTTCTTTTTTGGGAGGAACGTCAAAATAGGAATATTGTACTGATGGGGAGTGATAGTGATGGATTTTAGATTTAAAGTGTTAGACAGGATTGGTGTCCAAATACATGTCAGAAAGGTGGGCAATTTGAGAGATATAAAGGAAAATAACATAGGTCATCCATTTTTCCCTTATTAAAATTTGCAAGGAAATTAATCCACAGAACATAGCCAATCCCTCACACTTCCAAATAAAATGCTCTAAAAGGAGGAAAATAACACCCTCCCTCAATGCCTTGTCCATGATGCTTGACACTGGGAATGATCCCAGTACCAGGCTGGATTTATGGGTGTGACTAATAAAAGATGACAGCTGGCTTCAAATCTGTTGCCTTGTCATTCAGTGGACCGATTTACAAAATACTTGTTTACCCTTAAAGCACTGAGCTTGTCTAAATAAAAAAAAAAAAGTCTGAAAAAAAGGACAACATTGGTTTCTCCATATTAAATTCTGAAGAGTTAAAGTTGTATAAGCAGCCAAAAATCAATACTGTCAGTGATTTGGTATTTTTAAAGAACAGGACAGCAGCTCAGCAGATTAACTTCCTCCTCTCCGTGGATAAGCACAATATTGCCTTCTGAAGAGATATAGCTAGAGGAATTCCCGGGGGTGGGGAGTTGAACACAGACAATTCTCTGAACAAGATTTCAATTGAGAATTCTGGGGTATAGCAAGATGATAGACATTCCCCAAATAATTACTATATCTGTAACTCATCTTCCTATGTCTTTATTCAATCAAGCGTTGGGCATATAGTTAACACTGAATGCCTAGTGATTTCTCAAGCCCTTCCTCCTTCCTTTTAAAGTCCTTATTACTCCCTGATTTGGGAAGGAAAAAGGTTCTGGAGGAAGCATGTCCTAGAAAATAGCTTTTCCTCATATTTTAAAGTAAATGTTGGCGGTGAAAATTACGGTATTTGATTTGCTACACCTGCACCTGCAAAAATAGTACAAGGCCATAACCTTTTCTATCCTTATGAAGAGATTATTTTCAAAATACAAATGTAGGGAAAATAATTTTCAGGTTCTTACTGAAAAGAAAATCAATGCACCATACTGACCTCTATTAAAGAATTGGACTTTTTAGACAGTGGGCAAATACTTTCACATCTGCCATGAGGTTATTTAGCAGCAATAATTTGAACTTAAGCCAAAGGATTTTGTATTTATTAAGTCTGGGTCTTAATTTTTAAATTATGGGAATACATGTTTGTTAGAATTTCCACTTAAAAAATGATAAACCTTCTTTAATACATTCCCACTTACAATTTATTTGCTTATTTAGCAAGTCATCTGAAAAATAAATAGACTTTGAAACCAGAGAGGTCTAGTTTGAAGTTCAGTCATTCCACATGCTAGCTGTTTAATCGGGGGCTAACTTTACCCCTCCGAGCCTCAGTTTACTCATATGAACAATGGGGATCCCACTGCTGTTCTGTGGGACTGTGGTGAGGATGAATTTAAAAAAAAAAACAAACGTTTGAAGCAGCTGGCTCAGAGCCTAGCATTTGTCAGAAGCTTCCTTCTGACTCTGAATCTACAACTTTCAGTGCTTATGAGAATCCACGTTGATGTGTTTACCTGAAATTCCCGTAGCGAATGTCCTCCAAAAAAGAGAGATCTCAAAAATATCGAGGGTTTTCTTATTAGATCATGAACTTCAGATCATGAACTTAACTTTGGACTTGAATTTTTATGAACTGAGACCGTTTCATAGTTAAATGATGAATGCATCGTTTGCAATTTTATACATTTATTTACTCAACAATAATGTACCAATAGCCCATTGTATGCCAGGATTTCTGCTAGGCTTAGGGATCTCATAGTGAGCAAAATTACAGTAAAGTTACTCACTTTACAGTGAGGAAAGTAGATAAGAAACAAACAATGGTGGTCACAGGTAAGCGCATGGGACCATGGGAGCATATGGAAAATATAAAATTGCCAACTGTCAACTGTAGTCCACAAGGAACTTCCATTTCTAAATTCTCCTATCCCATTTCACATCTGTAACTATCAATTCCTATGTTTTACATCTGCTTCCCAATTTGTTTAAGATCTAAATATTCCCCTTTTGAGAATGAAGGAAGACTTTCTAATATTGTCTAGTATTTCTAATTTTATGACAGAGTTTATACTGACTACTACATCAGGTATGACAACTATGTAGTTGAGGAGTCCAGAGGCCAATTCAATGGGTAGATGCTGTTCAATAAGTAATACAAGCCATCTTCTTGGCCAGTATCTATTTCTTTCGTCATGTGTCTACTGCTCAACATTCTAAATATTTTTTCTTATGAATTCAATTTCCAAAGTATTTATTTTATCTGTAAAACAAAATCAGATTAGAAAATATCAGTGAACCACACTGGGAGCTTCCTGATGAAGAAGATGGCTCTTATAGTCAGAGCCAATATAATGACAGTAAAAATATTATTGAGCCCTAACTATGTGCTGGTCGGTCATTGTTCTAGAGTCTGACAGCCACTCATTCAACAGCATTTCGCAGGCACATTCACAGAAGATTTGAGGTGTTGGCCATGAGTTTCACCTTTGTGACAGAATAGATACATTTTGCCTGAAATCATCTAAGTTAAAAGAGTGCTATGTGTGGAACTTAGAGGATGATCTTTCTGGGCAAGAATTCCTGTAACAAAGAAGAAAAGATGAAGGATTATATCTCACCTTATCTGAGCTCCTGGGGCATGATGAGTGACTTTTTATTTCATAAATAAACTTTAAAAAATTCTCTTTTCTTATAAGCCATTATTTTGCTGTCCATTTAATTCAGTGTGGCCCAAAGGGACATGACTGGGAATTTTTTTTGACTTACCAAAGTATATCTCCTTGATTTTATTTACTTCCTAGGGAAAAATAATTTTGCTTTAACATTTCTAAATCTATCTGCCACTTTTCAGAAACCTAGACACATAGTAAACTTAGGGATTGATGTATTGTTAATTTATAAGCTAGATGAGAAGCTTCCTCTTGGATTATGAGATACATGTGTTAAGTTTCTTTGTATTTTTTTCAATAACTAGCTTAGGCCATGCACAGTGTTGATGTCTAGTAGATATTTGTTGATTGCTTGGCCTGTGATTACAATATAAAAATTTTGCTCCAGTTAAATGCTAAGGAAATGTCACATTCTCATTTTTGTTCTCCACAAATACTGATGTCTTCTGAAGATCAGAAAGTCTTTGCTTTTAAAAAGAATTCCTTTTCTTCATATCAAATTGTGAGTTAGAATTTTTTTATTTAAAGTTTTAATGGCTCTGGGTACATATTTCAGTAATTCTAAAGCAAATAATCATAGCAGCGTATGAGAGCTGGAAGAAACTTTCTGCAGCATTGTGTTCAGGGATTACAAACTCAAATGCCTCCAAGGGTCAGGCAGGTAACATAAATATGTGAATCTAGATGGGTTTAAGATCATAGGGAGGAGGAAAGCAAAGCCTGTAGCAAGCTAGAAACTGTATAACCTGTCAAATTCAGACCCAATTCCAGCCATAGAAAACAGGTTTGAGGCCTATATTTGACCCACCAGTTGCCTGTTTATAAGCGCTGAAGTTAATCCCTTAATTTCAATTATTAATACATTTAATCCTGTGCTTATCATTTTTTTCAAGAAGTAGACATACCTCATATAGTTACAGGGTCAGAAAGGGTCAAAAAAGGCACATAGCCTAACAACCTTAAATTGTCTTTAAGTCACATCACAAAGCTGGTATGTTTCTACTTTATGAATTATTATCTAAGTACATATGCAGGGGCAGGGGATTTGAGCCTTACAATTATTTTATTTGTGATTATGGGGGAGTTGTTTTTGAAGTAAGGATATAAAAAGACTGGGTTAATTTCTTTATGTGTCTTTCACTGACTTTGCAGTCAGATAAACCTAGGACTACCTTTTATGCGCTATGTCACCTTGGACAATTTACCACGTTCATGGAGCATCACTCTTCTTAACAGCACATTGGGTTTCTTTACCATAAAGTTAATTTCTGGATTAAATAAGAAAATTTCTGTAAAGTGCTGAGCACAAAACTTGTTCATATTTTATGATCAGAAAATGTGAGTTTTATTCCTTCTATGCTCTAAACCCCTTCCCTTCTTTTATTCCCCTGGATCTGGGCCTATAACTTCTTTAAACCAGTTGGCAATAAATTGGTCTGCATTCTACCCTTTCACTCCAGCTGAGATCATCAACAGTGCGGTGGGTTTTGTTTGTAACCCATTGTTAGATGAATCCTTTTATATAAAAAAAATGAATGTAAACATTTTCTTTAAGGAGCTTCCTTGGAAATTTCCACCCCCTGGTTAAATAACAATTTATATTCTTTCAAGCACATTATTATTTTTTGGTTAATGTATCTTTCTTCTTTGTACCATTTCTTTCAGAAAAATAAGATGTTACAGAAGGCCTCCAAATGTTAAAGGGTCTTCAAATGTTCACAGTAGGGAAGCTGGTGATTTGACAGGGTTGGGAGCTACTCTCTTATTATTTGTACATGTCTTCAGAATGGCTATAACCTAGAGCCCTGACTGGGTTTTCCAGAAAAGAAGCTCAACCAAGCACCCTGTTTCAAGACACCATAACTTTTTAGAATTTTCCAAGAAGCTTAATGAATTTGGTCAATGGTTCTACGCTGTTTCATCACAACAAAAAGGTAAAAATGTGCAATGGACCAGCTAGAGGGGACATAATTAATTCAAAGCTATACTTTGAGTAGGTGGTATCAGTTGGGCTGGCTCCTTTTTTAGTCTTACTGAGTAGATTTCCTTTAGACATGGATAAGTAGAGAGAAATATGTTCTCCAGCAAGCAAAAAGAACGCAAATGTGTTTTCCCTAAAAAGCTATACTTCAACAGGAAGAGAGCATATTCACATTTGTTATGTAGTTCATATATTCCTCGTTACTTTGTAACCAGTGGGTTAAAGATGTCACATCTAATGACATATTTGATGACCTTGTTTACCTAAATGGTAGCCATTGTTTCACAGCTTTAGCTGTTGTCATCTTAGCCTCTACTCTCTCTTTTTAAAAAATAATTCCTGGCCACATCTGATTCATATTTGCTTTTTGACAGTCATTCAGAAGAAGGGTACCAATAGCCTCTCAAATGCTTCTCTTTCTTTGGTGAGCACTAATTGTTCTTAATTTTGCTCTACTTTTCCAGTGGTTGAAGCTGCCCTTTTCAAATGGCACCTAGAACATTTCTAAATCACTCAGTCCTTTATCTCACTTTCTGTTATTTGTGATTTCTATGGTGTGTTTTCAACAGGTTCAGAGTTTGTTCTTTTTTGATTTCGTTTTTGTTTCCTTCCACTTTTGTCACAATTCTTGATGATTTTATTATTGACATAAGAAATGCCTCTCGGTTCCTTCACTCTTTTCCTCCACATGCTCTGGGTCCTTGTCATCATCAACAACTGCATCCACTACATAATCTCACCCTCAATTCATTACCACTGATGATCCAGCAGGGTAAAGAGTTGTCTTGTCCTTATTTGTACATGTTATCAGGATAACTACAGCCTGGGGACCCAACTGGATACTCTGAAAAAGACAGCCAGTTGAGTGTTCTGCTTCAATACCATCACTCTCATTCTTGCTTTCTGGTCACTCCTTCTATTGTCTTGCCTTCTAAATTCTGCCACTCCATCCCCTTTGATTTTATCACCCTTTTACTGTTTCTCATCCTTATTTGTAACCTCATTTCCTTGTGTATTAAGTTGACACTCCATGGATTATCATTGCCACAGGTGCACCCCCAGAGTTGGGGTGCAGCCTGAGGGGCCAAGTGGGTTCTTGACTTTGCACAGGAGATAATTCAAGAGAGAGCCGACAGAATAAAGTGATAACAAGTAGATTGGAGTAACAAAGTACAAAAGACTGGGCTACTCAAAAGTCAGAGCAGCCCACCGACTGGCTGTATGTATGGCTATTTCTTGATCATATGCTAAGAAAGGGGTGGATTATTCATGGATTTTCCTGGAAAGAGGTGGGAGTGGGTCCTGAATCAAGGAGTCCTTCCTTTATTGGGTCATATAAGGTAACTTTCAGAAGTTGCCATGGCAATTGTAAACTGTCATGGCGCTGGTGGGAGTGTCATTTATCATGTTAATAAGTTATAATTAGAATATAATAAGCAAAAAGGGTAAGTAGAGATCGCTTTCCTCTACTTAAGAGGTTTCTCTTCACACCATCTTGGTTTGAGTGAACTTTTGCCAGTTTCTAACTGCATCCTGTTGTTTCAGTTCAGGCCAGTCATCCGGGCCTTGGGAAGCTATGTAGCTGCCATTTGCTTGAGAAACTAGTTCTGAGGAACCACTATATCATCATGCTCGCATTTGCATACATTTTCGCCTAACTTACCCCTCTCTTTCTTTTTCACCCTCCTAGCAAAAACCCAACCCTCGATAAACCAAACTCAGATTGCCCAGATTGCTCTCCGCCTGGACTTAGCTAAAGAAAAGTACACATTGTGAAATGTGTGCCTTCAAACCACAACTGGGCCTTATGCAGCTTGGCAAGCCTACTTCATTTCTCTCCTCTACTCACTTTCGTCTCCTAAATGATCGTTCTGTTTCCTTTCTCTTCTCCACCTATGCTGCTCCACCATGCTTACACTCAGCCAGTGGCCTTGCTTCCCATTCCAGTTTGAAAATAACTTGCACAGGGCACCACTGCCAGTTCGTACTTTTAAAGGGAGCTAAAACTCTTTTCTCAGAATATTCCAAAATCATTAAATCCAGTCAAAAAAGGATTTTATTTCTTTACTTGATGTTTTCAAAGTTCTGACGTCATACACACTTGTCATTACAAACACCTATAATCTCAGCACTTTGGAAGGCTGAGGAGGAAGGATCATTTGAGACCTGGAGTTTGAGGCTGCAGTGAGTTATAATCACACCACTGTTCTCCAGCCTAGGTGACAGAGTGAGACCCTGTCTCCACACACAAAAAAAATTAGAGTTAGCTGGGTGTGGTGGAGCATGCCTATAGCCTTAGCTACTTGGGAGGCTGAGATGGGAGAATTGAACCTAGAAGTCTGAGGGTGCAGTGAGCTATAATCATGTCACTTTATTCCAGCCTGGGGGAAAGAGTGAGACCCTGTCTCTAGAACAAAAAACAAAAAGGTCTTATATCACAAGGTCGAAACCCAAGACATCTCTTAGTTTTAGGCAAATTGGATTGGTGTATCACCTTACTAGGAAACAACACACTGTACAGGCATACACAGTAAAAATGTTTAAAAAAAAAAAAGAAAGAAAGAAAAAAGAAATAGTAGTTTCACCTGGCTACCCTCTTATCCTTCCCTATCTCTATATGTATATCAACACAAACAAGCATAAACGCAACAAATTTAGAGGGTTTGTTCTTTATTGTTTTTACTGAAATAGAATCTGGCTGTACACATTTATCTGCAATTTATTTCTTTTTTCTTGATTAAAAAAAAATTCCTTTACAGAGTGCTTGAAATAACAAACTGAATGTGTGTTTCAGCAAAACTGGATCCAACTAGCTGAAGCTGATAAATAACCATGAACTTTTGGTGATCCCAGGACACTAGACCCTTAGTGGACCTAAGCAAAGACTCTTTTCCTGACTAAGGAACAATAAGAATTGTGTAACCAACTGTGTACAGTTCTATGGATTCGTCGCTTCCTTGTCAGAGTTTAATTTTCAATTTTGATTGGTATAACCACAGTGAACCACACATTTCTAACACAAAGTCATGGCTTGTCCTTCTCTGTGAACCACTCAGTAAATTTTATTTGCTTGTGAGTGTTCTGTCGGCTGGTAAGGTAACTTCAGTTTATTTTATTATAATTTTTAAATTTTATCTTAAAGATGTAGGGTACAAGTCAGGGTTAGATATATAAGTAGTTTATGTGCAGGTGAAGCTTTGACCTCCCACTGGTCCTCACTTCCTCTGGTTTAGGATCAGGTGTTCTTTGTTTTAAAATTTATACCTAGCAGTATGTACTGGATACACAAACATATATACACATGATTTTATATACACAAATAATATCATACATGTGTATTTTGTTATTGTTGTTTCAGTGAAGTCTTGATTTTTAAAAATTTCTTTCCTCTCCCCAACAGGTCATTACTCAGATTCCCTGTGTTAACCTGCTGAATATCCTTCCCTAACTTTCTGCATGTTCACAAGATGTATGTGAGGCTTGTATAATCATGATAATAAAAAGTGGATTTTGGTTTGTTTGCTCAATAAAAATGTATCATATTAAACACATGGGAGAAAGTCTTCAAAAATGGTTCTCAATAATCCCACCTCATGGTTTTCACACCCTTGCTTAATCTCTAGTCCTTGGATATGAGCTGGACCTAGTAACTCTTGTTTCTAATGCACATGGCAAATGTGATGGCTTCTCAATTCCATGCTTAGAGCATACAAGATTGAATTCTGTTTTACTGGCACTCTCTCTTGCTTGCTCATTTTGAAAAGCCAGGTGCTTCTTTGTGAGCTGATTCTTGAAGAGATTCAAGTGATGAGGAACTGAGAGTGGCCTTGGGCAATAGTGAGGAATTGAGGCCCCAGTTCAAGAGTCTACAAGAAACTGAATCCTGCTGTTACCTACTGAGTGAACTTAGAAGCAGATCCTGCCCCTGCTGACCCTTCAGATGACTGTGGACCTGGCCAATGCCTCGACTGTGGCCTTGAGAGAAGCCCTGGGTAGAGAACCTTATTAAGCCATGCCTCCATTCTGGGCCCACAGAAACTCTGAGATAATAACTGCTGTTATTAACTGTTAATAATTGTTGTTAATTAAGTTGTGGAGTAATGTGTAATGCAATAGATAATATTACACATTTCGCTAAATATTACTTTTCTTATTCAACATACACTATGGAAATCTGTCCAAACTAATTGTTATGCATTTGATTCATTCTTTGTAACAGCAGCATAATGTTACCTGGTGAGGATTTGCCGTGAGATATTCAAATATTTCCTTATGGATAGTCATTAGTTCACCACTAGATTTCTAGTGGCAAAAGCTCTAAATTAAGTGCCTTAAATATACAATTAAAACTTTATTTTCAATCTTATTTTCTATATTTCAAATGTTTATTTTGGTATTAGGAAAAATATACATGTAGGATAATATTAATGCTAAGAAAGTTGCTTTTTCATATTCTATAAAGGACTTTAGGAGAAAATTGTGCTAAAATAATTTTAGAACAAAATACTATTAAGAGAGAATCATATTTTGTTTGTTTTGGAGAAATTATTTTGACATAAAAAATTAAAATAAATACTTTGTTTTGTTAACTTTATTAACTAGATAAATTTGCTCTAAATTCCTGTCAGAAGTATAAAATTAATACAATTATTTAATCTTAGGTTAGAAAGGGTATTAAAAATTACCTAGTATAATCATCAATTTCATATGTTAATTCATTTTAAAACTTTTTTGTTGAAAGATATTTTATTGTTTTTTTGTTTTTGTTTTTGAGTTGGAGGCTCACTCTGTTGCCCAGACTGCTCCCGGCCACCGCAGCCTCGACCTGCTGGGCTCCGGCGATCCTTCCACCTTAGTCTTCCAAGGAGCTGGAACTACAGGCGCGCGCTACCACGCCCGGCTGATTTTTGATTTATTGTAGAGATGAGGGCTCGCCAAGTTGCCCCAGGCGGGTCTCGAACCCGCGGGCTCAGGCAATCCATTCACCTTGGCCTCCCAAAGCATGGGATTACAGGCTGAGCCACCAAACCCGACTGTTGAAAGATATTTTAAATGATAATTTCTAATTTTACGAATAGTACAAATACATATTCTCTGTGTAAAAATGTGAATATTACAGACAATACTGAATTTCCCTGCTTGAGTTCCTTTTCTCTGTCTCAGAGAGAACCACAACTATTGGTTTGTATATTGATATGTGGTATTGGGTGTCTTTTGTATATTTTCAAGCCCATTAATTCATCTAGATATATGTATGTACTTGTGGAAACTATAAATTATATCATATTTTATATATCATTCTACAAGTTGCCTTATTAAGTGGCATTTGAGAATATAATTTTAACATCACCTTCTACAGTGTTTCATGATTGAAAATTAAGCTTTAGGAATAGGGAATGATAAATTTATTTCTTTTTTGTTATTTTTATGTTTATATTAAGTTAATTTTTTTTGTTATGGTGTCATGAAGAATCAGTATTATTTTACTTTCCAACAGTACTCAAGCTTCAATGTTAATGAAATGATGTTAGTAGCTAAGCTGGCAAACAAAATTCCTTCAATTTAGAGTGTCTCTAAGTACATTTCACCCAAGAAAACATTTTGAAACCATGTGAAGCTGAAACCTTGCCTGCAAGCATTTCTACTGACAATCACTTTTCTAGTTTAAGTAAGGGCTAGATATGTTTTTAACATTCAATGTCCTAATGCCTTTAAAACAAAATTTTTCAGCCGCAACAGCAAAAACACATTTTAGAAATGCCTGTTAGTAGAGCAAACATTTCAACCACGAACACATTTGAACTGTTAAAATCCCTTGCTGAACCAAATGTTTTGCTTCACAAATGGTTTTTAGATTTGCCTTGGTTCAACTCTATTCCTTCTTAAACATTACCTTGAGGATTTAATAAATTAAGAGCTCTTACTTCTTGGAATATCTGTACAATTTAGATTCAGTTTGGCGGATATTTATGGAGCATCTTTTTTGTGCTGTCATGTCAGGTACTGATTCAGTGGTAAATACAACACAGTCCTTGCCTTAAGGAACATGATATCTAACGAGAGAGACAGAAAACAAAATCATGCAATAAATCTAATATAAGGTAGCCAATGATAATCATTACCTAATTTAATCAATCAATGAATGATTATTTTTAGAAATTCTTCCTTGGGCCGGGCATTGTCCTAAGTATGGAATATATCTTTAAGATGGGATATGCAAAAGGACCCAAGGAGTAGTAGCCAATCTCTCCACAGAAAAAGGAGATCAGGACAAGCTTCCTGAGAGATGATACAAGAATCAGGAACTTGAAGGAAGGAAAGTGGACATTGCACAGGTGAAGAAAAACATTATCAGCAAACACGTGGTGTTGAGAAAAGTATTGCGTGTTGGAGAAATAGGGAATCACATTTTGGCGATGGGTGTGGGGAAGACAGAGGATCAATTGAGTGAAGTAGACAAGACCAGGTGAGGATTTCACCTATAGCTTATTTTTAGAAAAGGACCCTATAGACTATTTTAGGAAGCCAAGAAGTCATGAACTTATGCTATATCTTTTTATTTTTTAATTTTTAATTTTTTTATTTTAAAGATATGGGGTACAATTCAAGATTAGGTATACAAGTGGTCATTGTACAGGTAAGGTTTGGGCCCTCTCCCCCATTCCCCAGCAGTTTCTTTTTCTTTTCTTTTTTTTTTTTTTGAGTTGGAGTCTCACTCTTTCGCCCAGGCTGGAGTGCAGTGTCATGCTCATGGTCACCGCAGTCTTGACCTGCTGGGCTTAGGCAATCCTTCCACCTCAGCCTTACAAGTAGTTGGAGTTACAGGCATGCGTTACCATGCCTGGCTTATTTATTTATTTTTGATTTATTATAGAGACGCGGTCTCACCAAGTTGCCCAGGTTGGTCTTGAACCCCTGGGCTCAGGCAATCCTCTCGCCTTGGCCTCCCAAAGTGCTGGGATTATAGGCTGAACCACTGTACCCGGTCCCCCAGCAGTTTTTTATAGTATTGGAGCTCCAGTGGCTCAATGGGTTAGCACCTGGTACTTATACACTATATCTTAATATTCATGCTGAAGCTCAGCTGCTTACTAATTCAGTGATAAAAAATTTAGACCTTTTACTACCTTAATAATTCTTGAAAAAGAAAATCTGATAAATTTTCAATGGACTGGAAAAAGAATGTTCAGCAAATTATACTTAGTAATATATTGGTGCTTAGATGCAATATGACTCACGGTGACATAAAAAGGTTCACGCTAAAGTGGATCAGGTTCACACCCATACCACATTCTGGTTTCCCCTGTAACAGGGCGTTTTGTCAAGGGCCTTACTTTAGTAGTGTGAGAGTCTTTCATAATGCCTTTGATTTATATTGACCAGCAAGGAGTTCATCCAGCAGTGGCATGTAAGACAGGCTGACAATTCTCAAAAGGTTTATGTCACAACTAAAGTGATACCGATTTTTGAAAACTTCTATAGAGCTGTCAAGATTTGAAAACATTGTAAGATGAGTCAAAATAATGTACTACAATTAAGGGGTCATCAATGTGATGCAAGCACTCCATATTTTGGTCAGATGTTCACTATTGAATAACTAGGAATAGATCAATTAAGCCTCTGGGTCTTATTTTCTATTAAACTGAGGTGATGGGATAAAAATCTATTCTAGTCTTTTTTAGTTGTAAAATTATGTAAAACAAAGTTATCCACTTTGTGGTAAAATTGTCCTTCTTCTGAGTGACAAAAATATTTAGTAGTTAAGCTGCTGGTAGAGCTGTCCAGTATCAGAATATATTAATTAATTAATTTGATATTTACTAAGTACCTGCTATGTTAAAACGTTGTTATTGGCAATGAGGCTATGATCACTGTGGTCATTTGCGATACTAATCAAAATTTTCTGCCTCTCTGAGCTTTATAGATACTTGGAAGAATTGCACTTCTTGGCCTCTTTGTGGTTGGAGGGCCCTGTGACTACTTTTGGTCAATGAGTTGTCAGTGAAACTGGCCTATGTCATTTCTGGGTCACAGCAATTGAATGCCAGTTTGAGACCCTCAAGTGCTTTTTTTATCCATATTCCAGATAGTAGCTGTAGCACCAGCCTGAGCCCTGGGACAAAACTCCAGTTGAGCTGCGATTGACCTGTAGAATGGCTGAGAGGTAAACATTGTTTTGAGCTAGTGAAATTTTGGGCTTGTGTGTCACTGAAGCCTAACTTGGGCTATTGTGGACTGACAGAATGGGGAGCAAGATAGGCAAGGCTGCTATTCTCATGGTGCTTAAGGCCAGTGGGAGATCATAGTAACATAAGTGGAAACAAATGAACAAAATGATTTTAGATGAAGAATGACTGGGTTAATAGTGAGGAAGAATACAGATTTCGGATAGGTTGTCCTTTAATGACGCACTGTAGATATTTAAATTGAGTCAAATTGACAAGGGGTCAGTGATTGGAAAATCTTTGGAAAGAGCATTTTCTACCCAGAACAGCAAAGGACCTCTGTTAGGATAAACTCAGCATATTTAAAGAATAGAAAAAGGTCATGTGACTGGAGCCCAGAGATTGCATGTGAGTTGTAGAGTGTAATGTTGTAGAGATAGACAATGGACTTTCTCAACCCCAGGGGCACATTCAGTTCTCCTATAGTACTTCAACAAAATACCAATACCAACCCCTGTTTCAGGTAGTGTAGAATGGTAACAGGCCTCGGTTTCCTATTTTTTAAGTTCCCTAGATGATTGTAGGGTAAGCTGAGTAAAGAATTCCTGATGTAGAGTCCTTTTAGGTTATGGATAATTTTTGGTCATTAGAATTTTACTCTAAGTTGTGGGAAAACAACTAAGAGGTGACTTAACTTTTGTTTTATAAATCCGTCTGGCTTCAATGTGGAAAGTGCATTATAGGGTAAAGATTGGTAAGAAAGCCATGTCAGAAATTTAGAAAGAGATGGTGGTAGATCAGAACCAGGTGTTAATGGATAGAGAAAAATTGTTGGATTCAGGATATATTTTGAAACTAGTGCTGAATTAACTTGCTAATGTATTGGATACATTTATGGTGAGTGAAGGGAGAAATAAATGGTTACACCCAGATTTTTGGGTGAGAGACTGAGTTAAAAGGACAGTCACTATCTTAAATGGGTAAGATTAGAGCAGTAATTAGTTCAGAAACTGAAAAGAACCAAGAGTTCTTTTTAGGATTTGTTATATAAAATTGTATAACTACTATATATTCAGTAGAAACATAAAGTGGACAAACATCAGAATCTGGGGACTGGAGGAGAGATGAGGAATGAAGATACAAAGTTGGTGGTTATCAGCAAATGGCTTTTAGAGCCAAGAGACGTGTGTATGTAGAGCAGACGGCCAACAATTGAGTCTTTGTACACTCTAGCACTTAGAGGCTGAACAGATATGGACAAAACAGAAAATGCTGAGAAGCAACAGTCAGCAAGATAGAAAGAATGTCAGAAGCATATGCTCTCATAGTATTGCCAAGAAGAGTGCTATAAGGAAGCCGTAATCCACTTGTTGATTTCTGCTGCAAGGCAGAGTAAAAAGAGGACATTAATAACACCCAAGTATAGTTCTCCTTTGTACTTATACCTGATTTAATTTAATTCAGTTCAATTCAATTCAATTTGATATACATTTAAGGAAATGACATGGAATAGTGTAGTGCTCTTCAAATATTTGGCACGAACTCTTTTTACATGAATTTTTGAAAAACAAAGCACCCCTTGCAAATATTTAAATCGACCTCTAAAGAGTTTCTTATCATACATTTAAATAATGGTTGCAAATTATGTAATCTTTAACATATTGTAAATACTTCTACTTAAGATAAAATTATTACTTCTCTTTTTAAATGTACCCAGTGGAATATTAATACCATAGTCTATTATTCATTTAAAAATATACATGAACAAGTTATGCTCTACCAGTTGAAATTTTAAGAAATATTCTCTTTGAACTTATGCTTTAATTCTTCCTTCTCTGCTGAATTTCACCTTAATATATTTTTTGTGCGTGGAAATTTTTTACTGATAACTCTATCATATGTAAGGCAATAACAATACATAAAACATTGAATTTTAAAACTTCCAGTACTTTTAAGTGTTAAGATTATTCTTCTGGAATGATGTCAGCAAAATGGCAGAGTAGGTTGCTCCAAAATCTCCTTCTCTTGTCTCCTATCTCCCAGAAAGATTTTTTAAAAGCAGATACTGTCAGCACCAGCTTTGTCAGAAGTCTGGAACATAGTGAAATTTTGCAGCAACCAAGTGCATGCTGAATTTCAAAGTTGTAGGAGAGCATTGTGATGTTTTTACTTGTCCTAGTATCACTTTTCTTGGTGTGCCTGTAGTCTTAAAGAAGAAAGCCTGCATTCTCAGTGTCGGACTCCAGTCCGGAGGGAGCAAAGCTGACCTTATTTGCAAGTTGTTGTATGTGTCTGTTTTGATCTGTTTGGGTACTGCCTGAGGGACTGACTCAAGGTTCTTGTCCCCTATTTCACCTATCCACAGCTTGGGCTGGAAGGGTGGTGGGCATTACTCAAAAGTCATGCAAGGCGATCTAACTGCAGACACTTCTTGGAAAAGATTATTGTTAAAACACATAATAGACCACCTAAGGCCCAGGAGTAAAAGCTGGGGAGAATTTCTCTAGAAAACTGGGTCATTCAATGCACTATGAATATGGGGGAATTTAGAAAGCCACGCACATGTCCAGGACAAGGTGCATGCTCAGGAAAGACCTGAGAAAACCGTAAGCTTCCACCTTAGGCTGATTCTTAGGGTCAGTGTGAGACTGGTTGAGTGTTAAAAAGATCATCTGACATACAGCCAATATTCAAAGACTGGAAGAGGGTTTTATTTATTTATTTATTTATTTTAGCTCCTGGTGTTGAGGGAAGTTTCTGTCAAAACACTAACTGAACAAAAGTTGAATAACAGAGACTTTAGTAACTACATATGATGAACAATAATGTCTTTGCAAAAATAGTTTGAGAAAGTCACTAAGCCAATGGGATACTACAGCCTTCAACAACAGAAAGAAAAGAAGGAAAAAAGAAAGGAAGGAAGGAAGGAGGGGAGAAACAAAGAAAGAGGAAGTAAAGAAAAAAAGAATATATTGGGGAAAGAGTTTCCTGAGTTACCACATTATAATGTTCAAATGTCTAGTTATGAACAAAAATAAAGAAAAAAAAGGCTTAGTAAATAATAAAATATGAAAAGAAATCATCTGTGAAGAAGCCCAGAAATCAGACTTACTGGCAAAAACTTTAAAATAACTATCTTAAATATGTTCAAAAAGCTAAAAGAAATCATGGGAAAAGAGTAAGAGAAATCAGGAAAATATGTATGAACAAAATAAAATTATCAATAAAAAGATAGCAATTATTAAGTGAAACCAAAGAGAAATGCTGGCGCTGAAAGGTATAATAACCAAAATGAAAAATTCAGCTCTGTGGAAAACAGTGTGGCGATTCCTAAAAGAT
>CAUYQG010260234.1:0-20175 GCA_963574415.1 Tarsius wallacei | reverse complement strand
AAAACCTTACTCTTCGTGATCCCCATTGTTAGCCCCTTGGTCTTGTAGAAAGGATTTGAAAATGGCGGGCCTGCTTTGTTTCTCATCTAACCTTGAACAATAATAGCAAGACCTACCATATATTTTGCACTTCCTGAATGTTAGACATTTTACTAAGTACTTTACATCCATTTTCTTATGTAGTACTTAAAGTAACTGTAGAAGAACGATATTATCTCCATTTTACAGATATGTGAGTCAAAGCTCAGTGAAGTTAAATCATTTTAATTTGCCCTAACGTTGTCACACAACTTGGGGACAGCCAGAATTCAGATCCGAGAGTGTCTAATTTCAAAGCCTGTATTCTTAACCAATACACTTTCTGAACTTCAGTTATCTATAAAATAGGACTTATTGCACCTGTCTTGCAGGGCTGCACAGAGGTTTACAGATAAAATATATAAAGCTATAAGCTCTAATGGTGATAGTGTAGAATTTGCTTAGTTTTAGCCCTTCTATTTAAAAAAAATTTTTTTTTTAATTGGGGTCTCTGTTGCCTAGGCTAGATAGAGTGCAGTGGCATGATCACAGCTCACTGCAGCATCCACCTTCTAGGCTCAAGTAATCCTTCCACCTGTGCCTCTAGTGCTGCTGGCATGTGCCACCGCTCACAGCTAATTTTTTGATTTTTTTTTTTTTTTTTTTGGTAGAGACGAGATCTCACTATATTGCGCTGGCTTGTCTTGAACTTCTGGGCTCAAGCAATCCTCTTGTCTTGGCCTCCAAAAGTACTGGGATTACAGACATGAACCACCGTGTCAGACCTTAATTTTTATTGTTTTGAGTTGGAGTCTCACTCTGTCACTCAGGCTGGAATGCAGTGGCACTATCATGGCTTACCACAGCTTTGACCTCTTGGGCTCAGGCAATCCTTCCACCTCAACCTCCCGAGTAGCTGGGATCGTAGGCATGCACCAGCATGCCCAGCTAATTTCTTGATGTTTGTAGAGACAAGGTCTCACTATGTTGCCTAGGCTAGTCTCAAACTCCTGGGCTCAAGCAATCCTCCCTTTTTGGCCTCCTAAAATGCTGGGATTGTGGACTTGAGCCCCTATACCTGGCCACTTTCATTTTTTAGATCAGCAAATTAAGGCTTCCCCCAGCCACCACCAGGGTATGCTTACTTGTCTAAAATGGCGCAACTACCAAGTGACAGAACTGGGATTGGTACCCCAAGCCCCCTGACTCTCAATCCAGTGTCCCCCAGCTCTTCCACATTGCCCTTCTTTGTCACTTAGAATAAAAGCAGTGTGGATTTTATATCTCCTAGTACAACATATGCAAGCAGCCTTCTCGTGGTATACGCAGAACACTGACAGCATGTTTGTGACTGTCTTTCCTTTGCTTGTGCTTCCTTGAAGAAGCTCCTTTTCCACTTGTATCTCAAACATCCTTCCATGCTTTGTTGTTTTAGTAGCTCTAACTACTACTGTGTAATGCAGTCTAGCCACATGAACATAATGCTGAAAATTGAATCTGTCCTCTTTCCTAACATTCACTTTTTGTCTTTAGGTGTTGGTGGCTTCCTGCCAGCCATGAAGCAGATTGGCAATGTGGCAGCCCTGCCTGGAATTGTTCATGTGAGTCATAGTTCAGACCTTTAATCATTTACATTTCAGTCTGAAGTGTGTTTGATGGATGAATGACCATGCCTGATAGTGGTGTCATTTAGACAATGACCTTTAAACATCTAGAGCTAGCCATGCCTGATAGTGGTGTCATTTAGACAATGACCTTTAAACATCTAGAGCTAACCATGGACCTAAAGATATAACTGAGTCAGGATAGCATCTGTTCCTGGATGCCGTTGGCTAAAATCTATAAGCATTCAAGAACCTTTGAAGTAGTTTTAATGTTGTTTCTTTGTCATAGTAATGTCATTGTTCTTGGATAAACCACCATTGTAGGTTTTCCTGCAGCCCTATCAAGAGGATGGTAGGAGAAGGAATGGAAAGAAGTTGAAAGGTTTAGGACTGAGGGGAGGGAGAGGGGTCAGCATAGCTATTCTGGTCATGATTAAAAAAGAAGGGTGGTAGCAACAACAGATGAAACTGGGTGGTCCAGGTGGGCCCCACCATAGTCTAATACTTGTATTCCACTATTAGAGGCAGGTTTGGAAATAGATCCACTCAGCAGACGTTTTCTGAGGTCTTTTTTTATGCCAGTGACTATGCCGGGCACTTGGGTGGAAGGTATGAAATGATATGAGTTGCACATTTAAAGAACTTATTAGTGTCTAGATGTTTCCATATATGCTCACCATGATAGACCTGCATTCTTCCTGGGTCAGGGTCCTTTTCTAGGCCCCAGATGTAGGAAGTCTATATATGCGTACCATCAAATGGATTACATTTGTTGGTATTAACTTACATTAATGACCTATGTAAGTTGAATATTTTCCATTTCTTAACCGTATCAGTGTGTAAAGATCATCTTTAAAATATAATATTACATTAAAGTTAGTATGTGGTCCTCCTACATCATGTTATTATGAGGCTTTTCTGTTTTGGGTTCCCTTAGTTAACAATCAGACTTTATAAAAAGGATTTTTCCCAGTATATTTGGCTTTGTGGTTGTTCCTATACCTAATTTTCACTAATAGAGGAGATTTTGTGAAAACAGACTCTTGATTTGGGGAAGGTTTCAGCCTTCAGCCTCTTTGAGAATCAGCATCAGGTCCATCAGACTACCAGAGTGCCAGGTCATGACAGCTGTATTTCACTTTCTAATTCTCTTTCAGCGATCTATTGGGCTTCCTGATGTCCATTCAGGCTATGGGTTTGCTATTGGGAACATGGCGGCCTTTGATATGAATGACCCTGAAGCAGTGGTATCCCCAGGTAAGGTCACTGTGCATGCCTGCTGTTAAGTGTACAGCTTCTCCCCATGGACCACAGTCTTTCTGAAACAGCACTGCTTCTCTTCCTGTACATAACTCAGTCTCATCATATTCTGTCACTTTTTCCCGTCACGTTCACTGGGAGAATTGATTGTGCACCTTGAGAGGCTATTAAAATATCAAGCAGAGTCTATATTTATTGCAAATTTGGAGAGGCTCCTATCAAATGCCACACACTATTCAGACATTGGCTACAAAACAGACTGGCACATTTTGTATCATTGTACCTCAGTTACCTCATGGGCAAATTGAATCTGATAGTGTTACCACAGCATTATTACAAAGAGTAAATGAGTTCAGCTGTTAAAATACTTAGCACAGTGCTAAGCACATAGGACATACTCAGTATCTATTCTTCTCATCATTCGTATTCACCTCTAGTAGTATACACCTTTTCTGCTGTAGTTTTGAGCTGCTTTCACCAAAAACATTTCATACCAGAAGTAATATCTTTGCTTTTAAAAGTCTGAACTAAAAGGTTTAAATAATATCTTTTGAGAATTCTGCTTCTGGCAGTGGTGAACTAGGTTGTTTCAGACCAATTTCCTGCTAAAAATAATGAGAAAGGCTGGGTAAAGTTTGTGTGGCTACGTACACGCACATATTAAACATATATACATGACTCGTGTGTGTGTGTATATATATACGTGTACACACACACACATACACACACACATAAATCTGTTTGAAGGCATAGGAAAACTGCTAAGGCAATACAAATTTGTGAGGTCAAGATACAGAGGAAGAGAAGAAAAGCGTCCAGATATGTGAGCCCAACATTTAGAACTGTTTTTCTCTTGAGATGTGAAAAATTTCTTACTTACTTTAGAGTTGTGGGGTACCTGTGGGATTTACTACATAAGTAGGTTGTATGCGGACTTCTAGCTGGCCCTCTCTCCTCCTGGTAGTGGAGCAGGTACCCAGTGTGTTGCCGCATTCCTCCCCTCCCCCCCCACCTTCCCTAGTGGATTCTACCCTTGTGCTCATGTGACAGTGTTCAGGGCTCACTTATGAGTGAGAACACGTGATATTCAGTTTTTTGTTTTTGTGATAGTTCACTTAGTATGATGGTCTCTGGCTGCATCCAAGTTGCTGAGAAGGCCATGATTTTGTTTTTCTTTATGGTTACATAATATTCCATTGTGTATATGTACCACATTTTCTGTTTTGTTTTTTTCCTTGAGTCAGAGTCTCACTCTGTTGCCTAGGCTAGAGTACAGTGGCACACGGCCACTGCAGCCTCAATCTGCTGGGCTCAGGCGATCCTTCCACCTCAGCTTTCCAAGTAGCTGGAACTACAAGCATGCGCCACCACGCCTGGCTGATTTTTTTGATTTATTGTAGAGATGAGGTCTCGCCATGTTGCCCAGGCTGGTCTTGAACTCGTGGGCTCAGGCAATCCTCTCACCTCTGCCTCCCAAAGTGCTGGGATTACACCTGAGCCACCGTGCCTGGCTGTACCACATGTTCTCTATCCAGTCCACTTTCAGTGGGCATCTGAGTTGGTTCCATGTTTCTGCTGTTGTGAATAGTGCTGCAATAAACATGCATATGCCAGTGTCTTTCTGGTAGAGCAATTTATGTTCCTCTTTGTGTGTTCCCAGGAGAGGGATTGCAGGATCGTACAGAAACTCAGTTTTGTTTTGTTTTTTAATATCTTTGAGAAATAGAGGTGGTGGCAAATTTCATTAGTAAGAATATGATGACTTGAATGATCTAGTTAACAAACTTGACACCTTGACCTGTAGTACACGTGTGGTTGTGTGTGCATATGCACATGCATTGCAGTGCACCCAAAAAGTGCAAGATACACACGTTTTCAAATGTGCAGTTTTTATCAAAATTGATCACATGCTGAGCTATAAAGCAGGTCTCAAACTTTAAAGCATTGAAATCATACAAACCAGCAGTTCTCGAACTTTTTGCACCCAACACCTCTTTACACTCATAAAAATTATTGAGGATTGATCTCAAAGGCTTTCATCAACATTTTCCTTAAAACAGAAAGTTTTAAAAGACAAGAATACACAAGTACATGTCACATTATCCATCAGAGTAAAGGTATTATTTCGTTTCGTGTAGCCTTTGGAAAATCTCACTGTATACTCATGACAGAAAATAAGTGAAAAGACAAATGTGTTAGCATTATTAAAAAGTAAGTCTTACAGATCTGAAAGGGTTTTATCCTCCTAATCCCACTCTAAGGTCTCTGGACCACACCTAAGAACCACTTATACAAGAAGTTATTACCTGACCAGAGAGGGATTAAGTTAAAAGTTTTGTTTTAAAAAAACAGCAATAACAAAAACTAGGAAAAAACCCATATTTGGAAATTATCCTTTTCAAAAATAGCCTATGAGTCAAAAAATATCATAATGGAAATTAATGTTAATAACACAAATGTCTAAAAATTGAGAATGTTGAGAAAATTAAACCTTTGTACGGTGTTTGGGGAATGTAAATAAGTATAACCATAGTGGAAAACAGAATAGAGTTTCCTCAAAAAGTTAAAAATAAATACAATCCAGCAGTCCCACTTGTGGTTTTATGCCCAAAGGAGCAAAAATCGTTGTGTCACAGGTATCTGCACTCTTGTGTTTATTGCAGCATTATTCGTAGTAGCCAAGGTATGAAAGCATCCTAAGTGACTGTCAACAGGTGAATGGATTTTAAAAAGATGTAGTTTATATATGTACAATGGAATATTATTCCACCTTAAAAAGGAAGGGAATTAATTTAAATTGAAGGAGACAAAAAGGAAATCCTGCTATTTACTACAACATAGATGAACCTGGAGGACATATGCTGACAAATAAGCCAGACACAGAAAGAAAAATTCTATGTGATCTCTTACATAAGGAATCTAAAAAAATTGAATTTACGGAGACAGAGTGGAATGGTGATTACAGGGGCAGAGGGTGGGTACTGAGGAGATGTTGATCAAAGAATAACAAAATTATAGTTATAAATAAGAGCCGGCCTCGGTGGCTCAGCCTGTAATCCCGCACCTTTGGGAGGCTGAGGTAAGTGGATTGCCTGAGCCCGTGGGTTCGAGACCCTGGGCAACTTGGCGAGACCTCATCTCTACAATAAATAAATAAATAAATTAGCCGGGCGTGGTAGCATGTGCCTGTAGTTCCAGCTACTTGGAAGGCTGAGGCGGAAGGATCGCCGGAGCCCAGCAGGTCGAGGCTGCGGTGGCTGGGAGCGGCCACTGCACTCCAGTCTGGGCGACAGACTCCATCTCAAAAAAAAAAAAAAGATAAATCAGTTCTAGAAATCCAATGTACAACTTGGTGACTGTAGTTAATGTATTTAAGTCAGACCAGGGAGCAGACATCATGGCACAGTCGCCAGCACACTTGGCCGGGCCGTCAGTCTGCACTTGTGGCTGCGGCTGTTCCTGCTGCTCTTCGGGCCCCCTCTTCGACTTCCGCTGTCTGAGGAGGCAGCTCAAGGCAGACCCGCCACGCCCTGGGGCAGCCACGAGTGGGGCAGCCTGCCCGCCTGCGTGGGGTACCTGGTCCTCAGGCCCTCGGTGAACAGCGTCTTGGCAAGCAGGTGGCTCCGCTCTCTCTTCAGGAGCTTCATCGCTTCTGCCTCCGCCGCTCCTTCTGCTGTCAGCTTTCCCTCCCTTATGCATCTCTTCTTCCAGCTCAGTGTCGAGGGCAGCGCTGTCTTCTCAATCCACGAGTTATGCAGACAAGCCTGGAAGTTCCGGTACTTGGCTTTCTCAATCTGTCGCGCTAAACAGATTCGCTCCTTGACTGCATCCATGTACTTGGTCTGCACAGGGAAGGGGGATGTCTTCATCTTTCTTAAGGGTTTTGTAGATCTTCCTAAAGTTGGTCACATCCTCAGGCCCAATTAGCATCAGACTGAGGCCTTCATTGGCAGCTCGAGCCATTCGGCCACTTCAGTGAACGTAAATCTCCGAGGTGCGAGGGACCTGGTAATGGATAACATGCTGGACTTTAGGGATATCCAGACCCCGAGCTGCCACATCTGTTCCCAAGAGAACACAGTCTTGCAGGAGGGCAAACTGCTCCAGGTTTCTGAGCCTCTGCTTCTGGTGCATACAGGCATGCAAGGTCAAAGGCATGATGTCCAGGACTTTGAGGAACCCAGAGAGGCGTTTGATGCAAGAAATGCTGTTGGCAAACACTAGGGTGCGTCCCGGGTACTGCACCGGGAAGTAGTACAGGAAGAAGTCTTTCTCATCAGTCTCCCAATGGATCTTGGTCTCTGTCAGTGACTCAACCGTGGCCTCATGCCTTGTGAGGTCAGTGACCTTGGGCTTGCCTCTCTTGCCGATCCTTTGCATGAGGAGATCAAGTTTGGCTGTCTTGTCCGTCTTCTTGGCATGCTTCTTATGAAGGAATCGAGCAGGAGCTTGATGTGTCAGGGTCAGGGTGGCAGAAAAAACAAGCATTTGTCTCTTTGGGTTGTACTGGGAGTCATTCAGCATCTCCAGCAGCTGCGAGAGCTCGGCAAAACGGCCCTTCTCAACCATGCGGTCAGCCTCATCCACCGCCAGGCACCTGAGCTGCCTAAGGCTGCTCAAATGAGGGTGCTTTTCTTTCACAAGCTCCCACAGCCGGCCGGGAGTGGCAACCACAATCTCAGGAAAGCAGCTGAGCATCCTCTGCTGTTTCTGCATCAACATTCCACCAACCAGAATAGCAGTTTTGATTCCTGTAAACCTGGCCACAGCATCAATGTGCTGTTTGACCTGGATGCCAGCTCTCGGGTGGGAGTCAGAACCAGTCCCAGCAGAGGACACTTGAGTTGTGTGTTACAAGTGGCACTACTGTCACCCCATTCTTGCTTTAACTTTCCAGTCTGCCCTTCACCAAGCATTTCTTCTTCATCCTTGTTCTATCTGGTAACGGGCTTCTCCTTGACCAGGGAAGAAGGCCCTTCACCAGCATCCTCATCATCAAAGAAAGGCAATGTCTGGTCTGAAGCGGTGCCTCCAGTCTCAGTGCTGGCCTGGCTAGATGCTGGTCCAGCCTCGGCTCCAGGCTCCCCGGGCAGCGCCTCACTCTGAGCTCCAGCCTCATCAGGTGACTCGCCAGACTCAGTTCCAGCCTCTCCCGGTGGTGCTTCAGTGTTACTCGGGAGAGGAGCAGGCTTCCTTTTCTGCTACTGCAGCACTGTATGAATCACAGGGATGGCAAAGGCAAGAGTTTTCCCACTCCTGTCTCTGCAACTCCAAGGATGTCCAGTTTGTCACAGATGGCAGGTGCCAGGGTCAGGGCTTGGATTGGTGTGGGTGCAGAGAAGCCTAGAAAGCTGAGCGCTCAGAGAACCGGCTTAGGCACACACAGGTTCTTCCAAGCTGAAACATCTGCCTTCTGGTCATGAACTTCAGGCATCCATGTCTTTGCTTTTCTGGGCTTCTTAGCGGCAGTGCTCTGGGAAGGCTTCGACTTTTTCTTCACTTTCTTCTTCTTTTTTGAAGTAGTCTGGACCAGATGTTGTGATACCACCTCCCCTACCTGCACACCAGGACAAACGGTGCCATCACCCTGGGGTGCTGGCTCAGCATCTTTGACTTCAAGCTCATTCTGGGAACTGGTCCCTTCAGCTGCCACATCTTTACACTTCTTCAATTTGGTCTTTTTCTTTGGAGAGCTAGACTCTCCTTCCTCCTCTTGTTGTGAAACAGCTTGCGCCTTTCTCTTCTTGGGCTCCCCCTTTGAGAAGAGATTGGAGGGACTTTTAAAGAGACCTTTAGTCCCAACACTGGGGAGGCTAAGTCAGGAGGATAGTTTAAACCCAACCTGGGCAACATAATGAGACCCCATCTCTGAAAATAGTAATATTAATATATACTTGAAATTTGCTAAGAGAGTAGATCTTAAATGTCCTCACCAGAAAATAAAGGGGGGGTAACTGTGAGTTCATGGGTATATTAATTAACTTAATTGTGATAATCATTTCCCAGTGTATGTGTACATTATGCATGCCTAAATACATACAGTTTTTATTTGCCAGTCATATCTTAAAGGTGGGGAAAAATGGTTTAAAAAATTCTTATGTTTGGCTGGGCACAGTGGCTCATGCCTATAATCCTACTCTGGGAGGCTGAAGGTGGGAGAATTACTTAAGTTTAGGAGTTCAAGACCAGCCTAGGCAACATCACGAGACCTCATCTCTACAAAAAATGAAGAAAAAAAACTAGCTGGATGTGGTGCCATGCATCTGTAGTCCCAGTTATTCAGGGATCTGAAGCTGGAGGGTCACCTGAACCCAGGAGTTTGAGGCTGTGGTGAGCAGTGATCCTACCACTGCACTCCAGCTTGGACAACAGAGTAAGACTCTGACTCAAAACATATGTCCAAAAGTTTGGGGTTACTGTTAATGCCATCCTTGAATGGAAACATATAGCCTTAAATGCACACATCCAGAAAGAAGAAAGGCTAAAATATCAGCAATCTAAGCATCTTATCTCAAAAAGTTGAAGAAAGAACAAGTTAGACCCCAAAAGAGTAGAAAGGTGGAAACAATTAAGAGTAAAATTATTGAATTGTAAAGATACATCATAGAAAAAACCAACTAAGCCAAAACTTGGTTATTTGAAAAGTCTAACCGGGTTTATCAACCCCTGACAGAAGTAGTCCAGAAAAAGAGTGAGACACATTTTGATCTCCAATTTTAGGTGTCATCCATTGTTCATTACTCCTCCCTAAACCATAAAGTACTTTTAGTATGTATGTTACTTATTTGCTGTCATCAGACTTTACCCAGCAGAGAACCACTTTGTTGTCTACTTTAAAACATAGTTATATTTAAAAGAACGGGTGTCTTTTTAGCTCTATGTTAATAGTGAAACTGTAGGTAACAGTGCCTGACCATCTGTCTTTGCTAATGTTTGACTAACTGTTTTCTACTTTGTAGGTGGTGTCGGATTTGACATCAACTGTGGTGTCCGCTTGCTGAGAACCAATTTAGATGAAAGTGATGTCCAGCCTGTGAAGGAGCAACTTGCCCAAGCTATGTTTGACCACATTCCTGTGGGGGTGGGATCAAAAGGGGTCATCCCAATGAATGCCAAGTAAGAGCACATGTTTCCAGTAAATGGAATGGGAGAGTTAATAACCTCTTGACCCCCCTCAGCTTCATTTCCAATGTAGGACACGTGAGAGATAAGGATTGTTAGTCACTTTCAGGAAGTATTAAGAACTGCTTTTTAAGCATGAGGTCCAGCCCTGTTATTGGAGACATTAATGGACTGACAAACATTGTAACAACCTTTGTCATAGAGTAGAATTTATAATAGGATAATATTATTGATGCTTATTGAGCACTTTCTTTATGTAAGGCACGGTATATCTTTTATCATTTCATCTAGGCAGTAACTCTATTATTTTCCCTAATTTATAACAAAGAAAACAGGTTTAGAGAGATGAAAGGCTTAATAAGTGATGTCAGGATTCAAACTAAAGATCCTTTGACTTCAGAAACTGTATACTGTATCCTATTGCCTTTAGAAATTGGGCCTATTTATCCACAACCTTCCTTTCTGAATGATAGCACCGAACATGTTCATTAGCTAAGCAGAGAATTAAATACCATGCTACAGTGTCCTCTCAGATGCCCATGACTGTACTATGTCATAGCTCATGCAAAGCAGTGCACCTGAAACTTTGCAGTGAACTTAGTAGCAGAATAGTGTGTTGAGTATGTTTCCTTGACATCTGCTTTATTCTTAAAATTCATGTGAATTTCGCATTCTGATCAAATACATGCACATAATTAATAGAAAAATGTTTTTAGCCGTTACCTGGTTTGTTATGTAACTCCCCACATCCCTCCCAAGAAAAAAAGCTTGAAATACAGTTGATGTACTTAGAAGATGCTTGTACTATGATTTCACACAATCCCTAGCTCGGGAAGTGTACATGGTAGATACAAATAAAGATTGGGCACAGTCGCTCATGCCTGTAACCCCAGCACTTTGGAAAACCAAGGCGGGAGGATTGCTTGAGCCCAGGAGTTTGAGACCAGCCTGGGCAACATGGCGACACTTCATCTCTACAGTAAATAAAAAAATTAGCTGGGCGTCATGGTGTAGAAGACTGAGACAGAAGGATCACCTGAGCCCAGCAGGTTGAGACTGCAGTAGCTGTGATTATGTCACTGTACTCAAGCCTAGGTGATAGAATGAGACTCCAAATCAAAAAATATATATATATAAATACATTTCAAGCATCTTTACAAATATTTTAGGTAGGAATTTTGTCCTAATAATGTCTGAAATGGGCTGTCATCTGGGGTAACGGAAAGAAAACATTGAAAAGTAATCTTTCTTGGTAGTGTTTTGGAAGACATCTGATCTTGACAGCTTTTTTTTCTCTAAGGGTTTAATGTATGTGCACCTCAGTCTCCATATGCAGGTGAACTGCTCAGTACTTTTGTGAAGGTGGGACTAGCACTTAAAATTTAACCTGTCGCCTAAGGAAATCTAGATAACTTCATTGATACTTGACTATAGTTTTTCATAAATTAACGAAGACGTAGCTGATCAAATTAGTGGTAAAGAATACTTGATTAAGGTTATAAATTTTCTTTGGCTGCTTAATAACTGCCTCATAGAATTCAGGATCAGATGCAAATCTAATGTAAAAAAGATTTGAAAATTACAAGGGGCCATATAAATGTCAAGTAGAATGGTAATCATGTCTAATAAAGCATTTACCATTATAGAGTGCAATTACTTACGTGACTCCTTTCCTCAAAAAACTAGAGTTAGGCCGGGCTTGGTGGCTCAGCACTTTGGAAGGCCGAGGTGAGTGGATTGCCTGAGCCCGCAAGTTCGAGACCTGCCTGGGCAACTTGGTGAGACCTCATCTCTACAATAAATCAAAAATTAGCCGGGTGTGGTAGCACACGCCTGTAGTTCCGGCTACTTGGAAGGCTGAGGCGGAAGGATTGCCGGAGCCCAGCAGGTCGAGGCTGCGGTGGCCAGGAGCGGCCACTGCTCTCCAGTCTGGGTGACAGAGTGAGACTCCAACTCAAAAAAAAAAAAAAAAAAAAAACTAGCTGAGAGCTTAAAACTTTGTATCTAGCACAAGGCCTGGCACAAGGTAGCGTTTTCCTCTGTTCTTTTGAGTTGTGGTCATTGCTAGGTTTTGATCTGTGTTTGCTGTGAAATGACTAGTACCTTTTATTTACTGCTAACCCAGAGACTTGGAAGAGGCCTTGGAGATGGGTGTAGATTGGTCCCTGAGAGAAGGCTATGCCTGGGCTGAAGACAAGGAGCACTGTGAGGAGTATGGAAGGATGCTGCAAGCTGACCCAAACAAGGTCTCTGCAAGGGCTAAGAAAAGAGGCCTTCCTCAGGTAACTCTCACTTTGGAGGGACAAATTTTAATTTTTTTTTCAAACTCTGTTTTTGTTGGGGGGAAGAAAAATCTCTATTTTTTATTTAGCAAATATGTTCCCAAGTTTTATCATGGTATGTCAGAAACCACATATCTGTTTATACTTCATACTTATTCTAAAAAGCTATCAGGAGCTTGCAAATGTTCATTAAACAAGATATCATGAATTAGAAGTGGATGACAGAAAAATAGGATATGATTATAAGGCTTACAACATACATCAAAATTATATATGTACATACTAAAACAATCTATAGATTTGGTCAACTGTTTTCTGACATACCTTGTCAATTCATGGAGATACCAATTCATGGTGTCCGTGAGCTAAGAATATTCTAGATGTTTGAAATTTACAGCTAATTGTGGCTTTTCCACTAACTCACTGTGACCTTGGGCAAGACTCTTTGGCCTCTCTGGGTCTCATTTCCTCATCAAAAATTGGGATAGTTTAAACTAAGCAACATCTAAAGACTTCTAGCACTGCCATTCTCTGGTTCTCTAAATCATCTATTAGCTCCAGTTATGGAATATATTTATTTAAATTACAGATAATGGTGGGTGACCATGAATTCATAGATGTTTCAAAAGTCATTTGAACTTATCTAAGAGTCAGTGTTCACCAGCACTTACCCCAAAATTTGACCCTTTATGATGTTTTAAATGTCCCATGACATTTTAATGTCCGGTTTTTTGGGGTTTTTGGTTTATGAAGCTTTTTGTGTGTGTACCTTGCATATATAATGATAGAATAAAATTCAGGACCTAGCCTACATTATTTTTGTTATACAGAATATTGTTTTAAATAAAACATTCAGGAGCTAGCCTACATTATAAAACACTGTTTGGTTATTTTGTTGTTACTGGTTTGTTTTTTATCTTATTTTCTTTTTAGATAGATTTTTTTTTTAAACTGGAATAGAAGATATTTCATCAAACATTCTTACATTTGCAGTTGGGGACCCTAGGAGCAGGCAACCACTATGCAGAAATCCAGGTTGTGGATGAGATTTTCAATGAGTATGCAGCCAAGAAAATGGGCATCGACCATAAAGGACAGGTCTGTGTGATGATCCACAGTGGAAGCAGAGGCTTGGGCCACCAAGTTGCCACAGGTATATTCTATACTTGGTGCTAAAATGTACATCTTATGACAAGCCAAATTGAGGTTTAAGAGAGAAATATTGGCCGGGCTTGGTGGCTCAGCCTGTAATCCCAGCACTTTGGAAGGCGGAGGCAAGTAGATTGCCTGAGCCCACGGGTTTGAGACCTGCCTGAGCAACTTAGCAAGACTTCATCTCTACAGTAAATTTTTTAAAAGCTGGGCATGGTGGCATACACCTGTAGTTGCAGTTACTTGAAAGGCTGAGGCAGAAGGATCACCTGAGCCCAACTATGAGCTTGCCACTGCACTCTAGTCTGGGCAACAGAATGAGACTCCGACTCAAAAAAAAAAAAAAAAATTCCAGGGGTGTTTTTGGGGTTCCCCTTCATATGTAAAGCACCTAAATCATTGCCTGACAATAGTAAGCACTCAATAAATATTAGCTCTGTTATCATTATATTTACTCTTACGGGTTACTAGTACTACCTGGCCAAGAAAGAGCAAGAAAATAGTTAAGCATTCAAAAAATATGTATTAGATACCTACTCTCCAAGATTAGGTGTTATGGCAGATTCAGTGATGAAATAGGCAGATAGATACTTTGCCCTCAAATTGTTCATAAAGGAGAGGTCATGTTCATTTAAAGGAAAAAATAAACACAGAAGGTTGGAGAGACAAAGAAAACATGTTTAGGAAGAAGATTTTGATGATGGCTTCATGGACACAGTGTTTAATCTGGGCCTTGCAGTTCGCATAATGACACACAGAGGACATTCATGACGAAAAGACAGCATGAACAAAAGCAGGAGGTAGGGAAATAATAGATAGGTCACTTTGGATGACTTGTAGGCTGTGAAAGGATTTATGAATATATGAAAAACTATACAGACACCTGGAAGTTATTATAAACTTTAAATTTCATGTTAACAATCAGCCTTGTGTGTACATTTCATTTTGCAAGAATAATTTGTGCCGCCTGACCTTTTAGACTATTTAATCTAGCAGATTTATGATGCATTGACTAATGTTGCAGAATGTTCTGCTGAGGACTTCCCTGTACTTTGTCTTGGATTTGATTTTCCTGCAGGAGATCTAACCACTTATCCCCAGCTTTTTTATATTAAAACACCAAGAATTATTTTTAAAAACCATGATGACAATAAAATGTATTTTACTTTTTACTATTCCTATTCTCATTCACATGTTGGGAAAGACGTAATGAAGACCATGCCGTTACTTGCCAGGCATGGTGGCATGTGTCTATAGTTCAGCTACTTGGAAGGCTGAGGCAGAAGGATCGCCTAAGCCCCAGAAGGTTGAGACTGCAGTGGCTGTGAGCGTGCCACTGCACTCCAGCCTGGATGACAAGAGTGAGACTCCAATTAAAAAAAAAAACAAAAAACCATGCTGTTGCTATTTGTGTACACATCTCATTCTCCTTACAGTAAGTTCCTAGAGGGCATATATCTTGACTGAGAAATAGATGAACTCAAAAGCACATTACAGGGAAAGTTGAATTTTGCTTGTTTTTTTGTAGAATGAGTTTGAATGTAACCTACTTTACTGTAGTAAATCTGAATTAACTAAGAGAACCCTAACTGGTTTGTATTTGTTGCTCTTCTGTTCCAGATGCACTGGTAGCTATGGAAAAGGCTATGAAGAGAGACAAGATTATAGTCAATGACCGTCAGTTGGCTTGTGCACGAATTGCTTCCCCAGAGGGTCAGGACTACCTGAAAGGAATGGCAGCAGCTGGAAACTATGCCTGGGTCAACCGTTCTTCCATGACCTTCTTAACCCGTCAGGTACAATTGGAGTTACTCTTCTGTTCTGTGTTAGTCATGATGAAGTTAAGTGCTTTAAAACGTGGTATAGTCCAATCAAAGCCTGTGGTGTTTGGTTTTCAAAGTTTACATACTCATTCACAATGTTGCACAAGTGTCCAAGTCTTTGGTATCTTTTTGTTTTTGTTTTTAACTGTAACCCTGACCCTGGCCCTGTGTCTTTTTAAACTAAATTGGTAAAATATCAGGCATGGAAAATGAGAGAAGAGAAATCAGAATTATTCCTAGAATGTAATCTTGAGCAGCTAAGAGAATACAAGTGCTGTTCACCAAGATCAGAAAGGTGGGATTAAGAGTAGCCAGGCAGCTTTTTGAAAATTTGTTTAAGTAGTCTAAAAGGCAGTTGTTGTCCTTTACGTGAAGATTAATCCTACTGCTATTTTTGAATTCTTAAATTCCTCACCCTTTTCAGGTACAGACTAGCTTAACCAGTAGGATAAGTTCTGAAGAGCTGGTTCTGGCTGCTTTTGACTTCAATTTTTTCTCTTAGGCTTTTGCCAAGGTCTTCAACACAACCCCTGATGACTTGGACCTACACGTAATCTATGATGTTTCTCACAACATTGCCAAAGTAGAGCAGCACGTGGTGGATGGAAAAGAGCGAACGCTGTTAGTGCACAGGAAGGGATCCACCCGCGCTTTCCCTCCTCACCATCCCCTCATTGCTGTTGATTACCAGGTATGTAGTCCTACCTTTGTGATTTTAAGCAGGGGGCATGATTTAGGTAGTTCTAAATGGGATTGCAGTTATGGAAAGCAGCAATTGTGCAAAGAAAGTATTGTCACCCATGAGAACAAAAATTCCCAATCTTTTCTGAAGCAGTGATTCCTTCTCCAGTATTTGTGCTTGTATTATTGCTGTGTGGTGTCTAGAAAATGCTGCATGAAGTATATTTTATTCTATTAAGATGAATTGAGGACTTTGAATTACTGGAAGACAGAATAGAGTAAACTTAGTCTGTTTCCTTACTCTGGTCTTTATGGTGTCTGGCTGTAGTAGAGTTCAAAAGACCTGTGGCCTGCTTGCTCCTTTTACACATGAGGAAACTGAAGCAAAGAGAGGGCAGACACCTTGCCAAGGATGGTTGTTCTAGTAACAGTTCCCTACACTTTTGGGTTTTGCTGTGCTCTTAAGTTCAGTGTCTTCCACATCTTTCCTGGTCCCCACATTTTCACTCACTCTCTTCTTCCCTCCCTCCAAATTATCAAACATTCAAAGTAATATCTTAATGTAAGAGCAGTGTATTTAGAGGTCTACCACAGTCCTACAATGCAAAAGGAAATGTATATTTCAGGCATATAAAGCTTATGCTTTTCTAAACTTTACCATGTTTGACTTATGTGCATCCTAGCTCACTGGACAACCAGTGCTCATCGGTGGCACCATGGGAACCTGTAGTTATGTTCTTACTGGCACTGAACAGGGCATGACTGAGACGTTTGGAACAACCTGTCATGGAGCGGTAAGGAAAACAGAAACTTCCTTAGAAATGCTCTCTTCACTTTGGCTATTGTTTTGGATTGTGACTGGTAAATGTACCTGACTGAGCATTAACAAAGTTGAGGTTTGGGTCTTCCAGGTCTTCTACTTAAAATTATTTCCCGTAATATATACTGTTTAGTGAACTGATTGAGGTCACTTAATATGTGTGCCTTAGTGAGGCCATGGTAGGGCTAGGAACTGTTTTTTATCTCTGCAAGTCCAGAAAATTCAGACTGAGAAATTGTCACACTAGCTGAGCTTACTGTAACTGGCTTATAGGTGATATAACTTCAAATACAGATTTACACCACAGCTTATCTCAGCAATTCACAGGACCTGCTCATTTGCTTAATGTGCTCCTTCCTTTTGTGTGGGTCTTCTCAAGATTTGGGGGATATGCTGTTTGCAAATCAGAGCCCATGTGTAGTTTATAAGACACCCGTTTCAGTATACATTGCCTCTTATCCTTTAAGATGGGTCTGTGAACTTTTTCCGTAAATGGCCAGACAGTAAATATTTTAGGCTTTGGGGGCCACATGATCTCTGTACTAGCTATTCAGCTGTGCCCTTTTAGTGCAAAACCAATTCAAAGTACTACTTTGAATTATTGGAAGACAGACACATCTTGTTGTCTAGTTAGGATGAAATCAGAAAGATCCATAAATGGGCATTGCTGTGTTCCAGTAGAACTTTTTTTGTTTGTTTTGAGTCAGGGTCAGGTTGCCCAGGCTGGAGTCCAATGGCACCATCACAGTTCACCACAGCCTCGACCTCCTGAGCTCAGACAGTCCTCCACCTCTGCCTCCCAAGTAGTTGGGACTATAGATTATAGATACCTGCTGCCACGCCTAACTGATTTTTTTATTTTTTTTTTGAGTTGGAGTCTCACTTCGTCGCCCAGACAGGAGTGCAGTGGCCACTCCCGGCCACCACAGCCTCGACCTGCTGGGCTCCAGCGATCCTTCCACCTCAGCCTTCCAAGTAGCTGGAACCACAGTCGCACGCTACCACACCCGGCTAATTTTTATTTATTGTAGAGATGAGGTCTGGCCAAGTTGCCCAGGCGGGTCTTGAACCCGCTGTTTCAGGCAGTCAACTCACCTCAGCCTCCCAAAGCGCGGGATTACAGGCTGAGCCACCAAGCCTGGCCTGATTTTTTATTTGTTTGTAGAGATGAGATCTCCTATGTTGTCCAGACTGGGCTCCAGCAGTACCTCCTGCCTCGGCCACTTCAAGCCACCTGAAATTACAGGCCAGTGGGCCACATTTGGCCCACAACCTGTAGTTTGCCAGCCCTTATTCTAAGCCATTAGAGTGCTTACCCAGGGTTGGAACGGGAAGTCGAAACTGTCTAGGATACCTTCCCATAGGACAGACCCTCACAAACCTATTTGAACCCTGCTTCTTTCTCTGATCGTTTCTCATTTCCAGCTTTCTCCCAACTCCTAACTTTAGCCCTCAACCAAGGTAAACCCTGCTCCCACAGGGACATTGGCAGTGTCTGGAGGCATTTTTGATTTTCATGGTTTAGGAAGGAGTTGGCATCTAGTGGGTAGAGGCCAGGGATGCTGCCAAACATCCTACAATGCACTGGACAGTACCTACCACAAGGAATTAACTGGTACAAAATCAGTAGTCGTGAGGCTAAGAAATCATTTTAAATCACAAAGAGCACAAAGTTTTTGTGATGATAGACATGGTATTTATAATTAAAAACTTACATGTTTCTACTGAATGATTAATGGTAATTAGAAATGCACAAAGGTAAATCTTTAACTACAATATGCTGTATAGAGATAGAAATTTACTTCCCAGCTGGGCTCGGTGGCTCAGCCTGTAATCCCGCGCTTTGGGAGGCTGAGGTGAGTGGATTGCCTAAGCCCGCGGGTTCGAGACCCGCCTGGGCAACTTGGCAAGACCTCATCTCTACAATAAATAAATAAAAAATCAGCCGGGTATGGTAGCGCGTGCCTGTAATTCCAGCTACTCGGAAGGCTGAGGCGGAAGGATTGCTGGAGCCCAGTGGGTCAAGGCTGCGGTGGCTGGGAGCATGCCACTGCACTCCGGTCTGGGCGACAGAGTGAGACTCCAACTCAAAATAAACAAATAAATAAATAAAAGAAAGAAATTTACTTCCCAAAAGGATGTGATGAGGCTTGTAAAGGCATGTAATAAGTTTGATAACGTAGAGAAAGAACGATTTGTTGTTGTTGTTTTGTTTTTTGAAATCAGAGTCTCACTCTGTCTCCCAGGCTAGAGTGCAATAGCACACTCACAGCTACGACCTGCTGGGCGCAGGGAATCCTTCTGCCTCAGCCTCCCAAGTAGCTGGAACTATAGGTGCACACTACTGCACCTGGCTAATTTTTTGATTTATTGTAGAGACGCGGTCTCCCCAAATTGCCCGGGCTGGTCTCGAATCCCTGGACTCAGGCAATCCTCTCACCTCAGCCTCTCAAGTGCTGGGATTACAGTCATGAGCCACCACGCTCGGCCTAAAAAGATTGCTTTCTAAGTTCCTTTTTAATTTAAGTAAGACCAAGGAAAAGGCACATAATCCCAAGGCATTAGAGTGAAGTTCACCTTTCCCCATTCCCTCCTTATTCTAGGGCCGTGCGTTATCCCGAGCAAAATCTCGACGTAATTTAGATTTCCAGGATGTCTTAGACAAATTGGCAGATATGGGAATTGCAATCCGTGTTGCCTCACCCAAACTGGTTATGGAGGAGGTAAGTGAAATTGTGGTAAATATTTAGCATGTTCACCATTTATGATTTGTGCCAGTGCCAAGACAACAATTTTTAGTACTACTAATAAAAATTATTTAGTTATTTGGTTTTTTGTTGTTGTTTTTGTTTGCCTCAATTTCAGTTTATCTTCCTTATTTTAGTTTTATATTGTCTTTTGTTTGAAGATTAATTATGAGCCAAGTTTATAAAAATGATTTTTACTGTTCATGTATAGTCCCTACATATTCACCTTTAAAAACAGTTTGAGCTGACTCATTTTTAACCTTGCTTTTGCAGTTGTATGCTTATGTTTGAAAGCAGATTGGGAAAAGGAGGGAAGAAATGTTTAGAGAAGCAGTTAGTTTCTGCCGATAGTGTACATAGTAGCTTCCAGATTTTTGCTACTGTAAATTAAGTTGTGGTGTCTTCATGCATGAAGCTTTTTTCCAGATGTTTTAATAATTAGAATGATATCTCAAAAGAAAAATTATAAAGTTGGAGTATATGACTAAGCTTTATTTTTCATAACTGTTAATTTCCCCCCCAATCTTAAGAATAATATGTTTGATTTAAAAGATTTGGAAGGGGAGGCTGAAACTAACTGCTTCTCTAAACATTTCTTCCCTCCTTTTCCCAATCTGCTTTCAAACATAAGCATACAACTGCAAAAGCAAGGTTAAAAATGAGTCA
>CAUYQG010260231.1:0-44687 GCA_963574415.1 Tarsius wallacei | reverse complement strand
CCGGCTGATTTTTTGATTTATTGTAGAGATGAGGTCTTGCTTGCCCAGGCGGGTCTCGAACCCGCGGGCTCAGGCAATCCACTCACCTCAGCCTCCCAAAGGCGCGGGATTACAGGCTGAGCCACCGAGCCCGGCTCCATTGTGTGACTTTGGACAAGTCCTTTTACCTCATGATTTATATTGGAAGTGAAATATATGATGGGTTAAAATAATTTCTAAATTTATTATGGAGATTACATTTCTAAATGTATTATGCGGATCCAATTACTTGCAGCTTTTAAACATGGTGTCTGGCATAAAGTAAGCACTTTGAAAATACTAGATTGTAACGTAATACTATAAGAAAATGACTGACAGTGGTGGGAAATTATGGGGAGGGAGGGGAGGGGGGATGGGATTAATGATACTCAATATCTGCCTGGGGATAGGGAGACACCTTTTATCACCAAGGGTGTCTGAACAAAGCATATTTGTATATCTAATCCTTAACTGTACCCCACAATATGATAATAAAAAATACTGATAAAAAAATTACAATACTTATTCTTGGGAGTAAATATAAGAGAAAACATTAGAATAGAAGAAAAGGGGGAAAAACAAGAAACAGAGGAGGAATGAGAGAGATTTCAGGAAAGAAGTAAGCATGTTTGGAACAGATTAGTTTTCCACTAGACTGGTATCAAAATTAGACTGCAAAATCTTTGAGATGTGGTCTTGTCATGCTGAGTACAGTTTGTTTGCTCTCAACATGTAAAATGTGAACTATTCAGGTGGTGGTCAGTGGCTGGTAGAATGATAGATAACTCCAGCTGAAGTCAAGATCACTGTGTAGAGACCTCTGCGGTTTAAAAGATTGCCTCGTTTACTCATTTTTTTCATGCACAGGCGCCTTAGTGTTGAGCCACAGTTTTCTAAGTCCAGAGTCCCTATTTTGGTGAGTATTCACTGCGTTGTTGTGTGTGGTCTGGCTTATGGTTATAACCACACCAGCCTGCATGACTTCCTATAGCATGGTCCCATCAGACCCTGCTCTCCTGGGATTTGCCTAAAGTCCATCTTCTGAAATCTTAGGGCATCTTTCACAATTGGGGCATGGCAAGCAGTGCTAGAAGATACAATATTTCGTCTCATACTGGGGGCTTTGCAAACTGTCTGCTTATACCAGAGTTGAACGTAAGAAGGGTTATCACAAATTGCACATACAATTGTTTTGCATCATTATGTTATAATTTTCACCAGTATTAACCAGACAGCCCAGACATATTTGGAAATGTAAAGTGAGATGTAGCATGTGATAGGGTATGGCAAGCTGGTGGTGATTCTTACTCACAGACCTCCACCCACCCCACTTTCATGCAGAGAGCTTTCCCACACACTCTCAGGTAGGACCACTCTCCTCCTCATAATGCAAATATCCACTTATGATTCCAGTTCTCTCTGTGTACTTTGAAGACCTGCACTGCATTTCATTCATATCTTGATTTCCAAGCCTTTAGCAGAGCACCTGACATGCAAGAGGCTCAATAAGTCACAGTTTAATGAAGAGAAAATATTAAAGTAGTATTAAAAGAAGAGGGTGAACTAGACTACACATTTAAGTCCTCCATCTCAGAGGACCCGCAGTCATGTTGATGTTTTCATGCTTTCTTGAATATAGAAGTCACACTACACTTTCCCTCTCGGTGACCATGTACAAAGGTTCATTTATAATTAATACACTGTCTTTAATAAAGCAAACCAAATGTCATCTTTCCTTTTTTCTGCAATGCCAAGTCATTATTTCCACCGGATGAAAGCACTTTTGACCCATAAAAATAAAAACAGTGAGATAAGTTATGTGACTTCAGTGCATAGAAATATTGTTTCTTGTTATCAATAATATGTACTCAACTATCCTCTTTATCTTTATTATGGTCTCTGAATACTAATCAAATCAGAGTTACTAGAGTTTTAATAAAAGTTATTCTCAATATCTGTTTCATTGGAGTGACACATATTGAAAAATGAAACAATGTATATGTCAATAGACCTTCTTGAGGAAGCCTATCTTCCCTCATTTGTTTGCAGACCAAAAAGGAGAGACAGTTCTTCGTTAATTTCTGCATTCATGGTATAATGCTCAACCCCCGAATCTCAGATAGTGCCTACCGAATGTTGTCTCAGTGTTGAAGGAGTGCTAAGAGGCATTAACATCATGCATCCAAAAACTCATATAAAATCATTTTTTAAAAATGGAAGTCTTACGCTCCTTAACCACTAGCTACACTACGCTCTTCACTAAGTAATTACTCTTTAAAAGTCCTTGTTATTTCTAACTGGAGAGAAGGAGAGAGAGAGAGAGAGAGAGAGAGAGAGAGAGAGAGAGAGAGAGAAAGAGAGAGAGAGAGACAAAGAGAAAAAGAGACTGACTCTCAGCTCTGTCTATAAAGCTATGAGACAATCTGGGCTGGTACATATTTTTAAAAAAAATTTTTGAGTTGGAGGTTTCCACTGTTTTCTAGGCTGGAGTGCAGTGGCAAGTTCACAGCTCACTGCTGCTGGCCTGGATCTCCTGGGCTCAGGAGCGTCTCTCTCCTCAGCCTCCAGAATAGCTGGGACTACAGGTATGTGTCACCAAGCCTGGTTAATTTTTGTGGGGGTTTTTTGGTAGAGATTAGGTCTCACTATGTTGCCCAGGCTGGTCTTGAATTCCTGGGCTAAAGCAATTCTCTCACCTCGAACTCCAAAAGTGCTAGGATTATAGGCATGAGTCACCATGCCTGGCCATGAGCTGGTACATAATGAATTTTGTACTCTTCTGGACAATGTACTTAGTAGAATCATTGTTAGAAAAGCTATGCTAATTGGGTAAAATTTGATGGTCACAAATTTTGAGTATTACTATGTATTTTCTTAAAAGAAGATAGAAATAAAAACTTATTTATTAATCTAGACTGAAAAAACTTGTTAGCATTTTTTGAAATATTTTGATATGCAAAACCTTATCTATAAATTCTAAAGAAGAAGAAAAAGATTCAATTTTGTTAATTTTTGTTGGGAGCCGGGCTCGGTGGCTCAGCCTGTAATCCCACGCCTTGGGAGGCTGAGGTGAGTGGGTTGCCTGTGCCCGCGGGTTTGAGACCCGCCTGGGCAGGCGAGACCTCGTCTCTACAATAAATCAAAAAAATTAGCCGGGCGTGGTAGCGTGCGCCTGTAGTTCCAGCTACTCGGAAGGCTGAGGCGGAAGGATCGCCGGAGCCCAGCAGGTCGAGGAGGCAGTGGCCGGGAGCGGCCACTGCACTCCAGTCTGGGCGACGGATTGAGACTCCAACTCAAAAAAAAAAAAAAAGATTTTTGTTGGGGAGGGGGTATTTTTTTCTTCTTTTGAACTTATACCAGAAACAACACAGGTCCAAAGAGCACTGTATAGAATAAGAGACTCCTTGATCTGTGAATATAGCTCTCAACATTTTTTACTGTCATGAACGTTTTTAAAATTAATGAAGCTAGGGCCTTCTCTCTGGAAACATCTCCTACAGCTTTTTACTTAAGATATTAGAATCTTCCTGGCCCTCTCAAATTAATGATATTAGCTCTGCCAGTGACTGCCTGTGTGGAGATTTATAGACAATGACTTACCCTCTCTGTCTCTCTCTCTCTCTTTCTCTCTCTCTCTCTCTGTGTGTGTATGTTTTCATTTATAAAGCAAAGTCACTGTATAAGATTTCTTTACCCTTCCTCGCTAAAGTTTTCCATTTAAATTAAACATTCTGTGACTGAAGAATTTCCCTTAAAGATAATCAAGTAAGAAAAACTACAGAAAGAACACAAATGCCTCACTATCATTCCTACCTGAACTTACTTTTTACCCAGTTCCATTGCAGTTTTATCATGGTTTAGTAATATGAAAAAAATATAAGCCAGTAAGATTTTAATAAAGTCATGACGATCTGGCTCATTGGAAACTTGAGGAAGCACCAATAGGAGTCAGAATGACACAAAATAGAAGATGACTTGCTTAACTGGATATGTTCCTAGGAACTGGATATAATAAGTTTTGCGTCTTTCTAGCTGAAAGTGAAAGTGTCTAATTCTGTGAAATTCAAAGTGTGGACCAGAAGGATCATTTGTTTTATACATCCTGTGAGCACTGATGATGTTAGAGCTCAGTTAGAAATAAAAGTCGTTAGGGCATGGAGACAGTTCTATACTCACAAGTTTTGAAATTCAGATTAAAGAATCTTATTTTAAAAAGGTTTTTCTTGAGTCAAATATATAAAGTTGCAACTTTATTCAATTCAACTGGAGATCCTCTGAGATGAAGCCAATATATCCCTTTCATGTGACATGGGCTCACTTTGAATGGCCCCATGGGGTCCCTCACCCTTCTTCAGGAAAATGAGCCACTGGAGACAGGAAAAGGAAGAGCGTATTCCTCCAAACAATAAACACTTGCATTTTCTCACCTTTTTAGAATAGGGTGGGATTATTGGGGTAGAATTTCTCTGATCACTTCAAGGCCATTTTTTAAAAGGAATCATTCCTTCCCTTCTTCAAATTAAAACAAATCAGTGCAAAACATGGGAAGAGAGATGACAAGATCCCTATTCATTTGTTCATCCATGTATTCCTACTACCAACTGTTTTTTTATGCTGGTATGTATATATATTTTGAGTATGAAATATGTGTATTTTTAAAGTACTATTTAGTGGGAAGCCACATAAATAAATAAGTGAATACAAAGCAGTGAGAAAAGTTTATAATAACCTCACTTACCTGAATGTCATGTAAGCCAATACTTATTTACATTAGCCAGTAGGAGAAAAACCCTCTGAAAGAAAGCACTTGTGGCATGTGCTTTTATTTGAGATAGAAGTAGGTGTTAGATGCTAGATGAAGGAGAAGAAAGAACATTCTAATTGTGGGAATAGCCTGTGTAGAGGCCAAGAAGCAAGAAACAGTAAATACTGAAGCAAAACTGGAGGGACTGATGCATGAAGGCAAAGTGGCCAGAATAGAGTCTGTCTGCAAAGCCAAATGCTAAGATGGAGTAGATGAGTCTGATACCCAAAGCTAGGGTGAAAGAGGTGATAGAAGAGGGAGGCCTTTGGTGAATTTTCAGTGGGGCTAAAACATGACTAGGTATATTCTCACTCAACAGTTAGAGGGAGTAGGCAGACTGGAAGGCTGTTGCTGGTAATGCGTGAGCCACATAACTAGGGCCTGGACTTACACAGTGGCAATGGCATTGGTGCAATAAGCAGAGATTTTCGGTAGACAGGATGCATAGGACTTGGTGATGGTGTGCACATGGGGCATAATGATGAAACATAATGGTGAAAGCAGAGTAGGCAAAGACGAGTAATGCTTAGAAGTGTTGATGGATTGCATGGCATGTTCAGGGAAAATTCACTTGACTCTGACCATTATAGACACATAACAGGAAGACGCATAAACATGGAGACAGAAAAACCTTAGTCTTCTTCCATCATCACATTAGGCACGAACAATGTCCTTTATTTTTGACAATATTTTATTGTGGGAAAGTAAACACAACAACCTCTTATGAAGGGCCTCTGGACCAGGTACCCTAGATTGGCCATGGGTTACTTTTAGCCTCTAGACTATCAGCTGGGCCTCTAGATGCTGAGTCCCATGAGTACAGTAATTATGTCTTGTTCATCCTTTTACATTTGCACTGACCCAGTTCTTGATACATAAGAGCTATTCAATAAATGTTTGCTTAATGAATATGATAAATATGCTCTTAAACCTGCTTCTAAACTAGGCACCTATCTACTTCATTATTGCACTAGAGTATAGTTCTCTCCATAAAACTCGAGTTGTCTATCAAGTTATATTTGAAAATTTGGAAAATTGCCCTCATCTTTATAACGTATCTTTATGGTTCCTGTCAGAACTTCATACAAATTAATAAAATTTGCTTTGAGGATAAGCACTTTCTTTCCTATGCTCATATTATTTTCTCCCATATTCCAAACTTTGTTCTCCACTTGAAGCCTCTATCACTATAGTTCCTCCTGCTACACTTCACTCATAACCTTTGTCCTCCATTGCCATACATAGACATGAATGACTGGCATTTTAAAATGCTACATTTAACGAGCAGAGTTTGGATTTCTACCAAGGTCAATGCCTGAAATAGAGATGTCTTTTCCTCCTCTAGACATCCACAACACCGGATGTAAACTTCTGTTGTAGTATTTATTCCATCATATATATTGTAATTGTCTTTTTATTCTTCTCCTCTCTCTTTTTTTTTTGAGTTGGAGTCTCACCCTGTCGCCCAGACTGGAGTGCAGTTTCCGCTCCCGGCCACCACAGCCTTGACCCGCTGGGCTCAGATGATCCTTCCCTCTCAGCCTCCCAAGTAGCTGGAACTACAGGCATGTGCTACCAAGCCCGGCTAATTTTTTTTGTTTATTGTAGAGATGAGGTCTCGCCAAGTTGCCCAGGCGGTTCTCGAACCCTGGGGCTCAGGCAATCCACTCACCTCAGCCTCCCAAGGCGCGGGATTACAGGCTGAGCCACCGAGCCTGGCTTCTTCTCTTCTCTTTCTAAAGTCTGAACGACTCCAGGGCAGCAACTGCTGAATCATGTCTATCCCTTTAATCCAAAGTACTTGACAAATAAACGCCTGTTGAATAAATACTTGGATACCTAAAGTAAGCAGTCTGGGAGGTCATGATTTGACACGTAGAGCCTTCCCTGGGCTACCATCTCATCTCTGTTTATTTTCTCTATCATCAGTCTTTTTCTATTTCTCTCTTTCTTTGACTTCCTTTCTCTTTCTTATCTCTAACTCTTTTATCTTTATCTTTGTCTCTATCCTGTCTTTATTTATATGTATGTATTTAAGTTTGTGTTTGTATTATATTATTTTATCATATTTATATTTATAGAATTTGGGTTGATACATATTTTCTCAACTCTCTTCCTGTAGATCAGTTCTTGGACCATCTAAAAATGACTGTCCCTTTAACTTAGGAGGCGATGAGGAGGGAATACAGGGGTAGGAGTTATGGGCCGGAATGGTTGTCCTGACCCCAAATGTCTTAGTTGTATGAAGTCAGTAATTATTAATAATGATAATAATTAAATAAAAATAATTAAACTTCTGTCTAACTCTCAAGTAATTCCCTGAAGTTGACAGAGGAAGAATTCCTGGGTGAAAAAAGATATTTCTCGAACACTTCTGTCTTCCCAGGCTTCCCCATGAAGTGAAGTCGTGCTGTGCCATAGGGCAACACAATGTCCACATGTGAAATACAAACAAGTCTGGTGTTGGGAGACCCCAACACCTCTTGGACAACCCCAACAGACTCTTGGATTCTGAGAATGAGGGCTTATATGAACAGAAGTGTTTTTTTCTGGAAAATGAGATCATTCGAAGTTTCCCCTCTCCTGCCCCTGTGTGAATCTGAGCTTGAGAAAAGATGTAAAGTTTATTTTCTGTCCTGGGACTTCTACATCCTGCTATACTAGTCAGGCCCAAATTCTCTGAAACAATGAATCCATTTTCCAGTATAAGAAAAGACCCTCATGCTGGGCCTTCATTTTGTTATATGTGTTTCTGTTGGGATTGAGCAGACTCAGAATGTGCTAGCCAAAGGAGAGTGAGTCCTGATGGCCTTTCATAAATGACAGGGCAACAAATATCCAGCATGACAACTTTAAAAGTCTCATGTGTGTGAGAAGAAACGTGATGAGAGTGGAAGCTGCTGACTTTCACAGCAGGAAGGGCAGGTTGCAAAGGATGGAGAAATGTGGTGAGAGTGAAAACCAGGATGCTTTTCCCTGGGTGGCAGAGTATTCTCGATAGTGTAGGTAAAACCGAAATAAGATGGAGCCCCCAAGAAACAGCCGCAAGTTATTCTACTCCAGTCCTCTATTCTCAGCAAGATAATTTCTTGGGAAAAAATTCCACAAGAAGAGAAAGAACTAGAACAAAGTGTGAGTAGCAGAAGAATTTGATCAAGGATTCAACAATCACACCCTCTAATTGTTCCTGCAATTCCACATGACCAGTGCAATAGGCTTGTCAGGAGGCAATTCTCCAATAACAGACCTTTTGTAGCTAAAGATATGTGGAGAAAGCAAGTCTCTAGAAACCCAAAGCTCTACTCACAGACCGATCTTTGCCCTGAAAGAACTTGTGTTCTTTTCATTTTTTTTAAAGCTTCACTATTGACATAAAAGCACCAACCCAACTTATGGATGAATCATGACATATGAATGCTGGGTGAAAATATACAAGATGCTTGCTATGTTATTTCTAAAGGAAAGGAGTTCACCAATGTTTTGCTGCTTGACCCCTGAACAAATATTTTAATTGAAGTCACCCGTGTTTCTGAAGTACTGCTGTCTTTCCAGGATAGCATTTACTCTTCTTGGATTCAAAACCAGAACTGCAAATTCAGTAGGGAGCAACCCTGGATTCATGGTCAGAACATCAGAATTCTAGTTGTGTTTGTGTTGTAACCAGAAGTGTAATCTTGGGACAATAGTACAACCTCTGTTGGATTTTTAAAACTAGGTAACTAGGCAATATATTATGTATTATAAATGTCTTTTCAACTTTTAGAATTTGTATGACTCTATTAAAATTTGTAATGTTCATTTTGTTTTGTTTTGCGTTGCAATTTTTTTTTAATGATTGCTAAAAGAGATGTGGGATTCTGGTAAAGAACATGAGGTTTTATGAAAAATTTCAAGTGAAGACAGAACTGTATATAAGTTTATATGACAATCTAAATAAAATATATTTTTTACTTTCATGTTTTATTTATTAGTGCTGCAGAGGGATTACATAAAAAGAAATATAGCATTTAAATGTACAGAAAAATCAATTAAAAAAAACTATATTACTGATAGCAGTCCATGGAATTTTGGCAGTCTTGTATTCATCATCCCTGTCTAAAATTGTGCATCTTTAATGAATAATGCCCCAAATTACCAAATTTTATTGTACTTTTGTAACTGGAGATTTTTATCATATGCACAAGTGGCAAAACGGTGATTTGCAAATATTTCTATCATTTTCAAAAGAAAAGCTAGGTACTGAATCTTGTAAAGGAAGATGAGCTTTTCCTCCTGGGCACTAGAATCAGAGAAGAGATTTTGGCCATATGGCTTTGAAAGAAATAAGGCATAAAGTAAAACCAGAATAGAAGAACTACTCTGTTTTTGAGACATGTATGGAAATGGTGTGGTTTGTCATAAAGTTACCATAGGCTGAACAAGGCCATATACATATTCTAGGGATGGAGCTGAGGGAGAAATAACTCCTTAGGTTATGCCAACAGAATAAATCATTGCTTTGTAAAACTTACTCGCCTTTTACAGATGATACTCTGAGTTTCTGGGTTTGGGTGATAGCCAGTATGTGTGATTAAGAAATTAGAGAAATAGTTTTAAAACTATTAGTACCAGTTAGAGAATCAGTCAGAAAATGATGGGGATATTATTTACATCAATTCAAAACAAATTTGCAAGAGTGAAAGTGGAATTGTGGAGAAAGAGATTCTATATGATTTTTAATAACTTAAGTTATATTTAGTTAATAAAACCTAATAACATAACATTCGTCATTACTATTTTAAAGGTAAGACAACTCCATTGTGCTTATCTTTAGTATTACATCTTTGTTATTTCTGTAAGCATATTTAAATACAATAAGTTTATATGGAGTCATTCATACATTTCCCAATACTACTTTACAAATAAGATCTGAAAATTTGTTTACTATGAGAATTTTGGCTAGACTAAGGGATGACAAATTCTATTGTGTGGTCTTAGAAGAAGATGATCTTTAACTGTGAAACCAGTAAATCTGCCACCCTGCAGATAGTCTCAAGTACAGCCATGTCTTTTAAAATTAATTAATTACCCTTGATTTCACATTATTTTATTTTAGTCTATTTTCACCAATGTCATTAGAAAAAATGAGGTTAAAATTAAAGGCATTTTTCTTTGCCATTTGTCTCTGAATTCATTTGAATATAAGTTTAATTTTTCTGTGCTGAAAACTAAATTAGAGTGTGATGAAGGAATATTTATGAAAAGTTAAAAATAATTAAAGGAACTAGCATATGTATTATTGGTGATTAGATAGAAAATGTAGACAAAAATTTTTATAGTTAGCCTTTGTAATAAGAAATGAGGAACTCAAATCATTCTACAAAAAAGATGCCTGCACACATGTTTGTTGCAGCTCTATTCACAATAGCAAAAACATGAAACCAACCATGTTGTCCATCAAATCTGGACTGGATAAAAAAATGTGGTACATATACACATATTATGCAGCCATAAAGAAGGACAAACATATGGACTTCGCAGCAATTTGGATGGATTTAGAGTCGATCATAATCAGTGATCTATCACAGAAACAAAGAACAGGGTATCATATGTTCTCACTCATAAGCGGACCTTGTACAATTATAATACTATGAGAAAGGGATTGGCAATAGCGGGAAACTGTCAGGGGAAGGGAGGCAGGATTGGCAGTTGAGGGAAACTGCTAGTGGAGGGAGGGGCATGCCTCATCAACAAGAGTACCTGCATAATCAACCTTTGTATACCTAACCCTGAATTGTACCCCACATCTTTATAATAAAAAAGCACTTTGCAAACAATAAAGTATTTCAAAATCCAAAAGAAAGAAAGAAAGAAAGAAAGAAAGAAAGAAATGAGTTGGCCATATAAAATCTGAAAGACATAACCCAGACTCAAATAAAAGTAAAGAATTATACAGTCCTATTCAGCAATAGTGCCCAAATTCTATTTTCACTTGGAAATTGACACAGTCTCTGTGTTTTATGAACTGTCATTCTGATTCTAAAACATATATTGTTCAAAAAGTAGTAACAGATTTAAATTCAATACCAAAAGCTGATGTCCTGCTGTTAAAATGCTACCAGCAGAAACTGGTAATATCCCTTTAAACGTTATATATTACATACCAAGATTGTTACGCTGAAAATGAGTTATGAAAACAGCACTTTGAGGGCCATTGTTTTCTTAGATTAGAACAAGTGTTTTGATAAACATTTTAATAGATTATTACTCTCTCATTGATGCATATTAGAATAGTGAAGTTTATTTTTTTGATAAAAGAAAGAAAAAATTATACTTTTTGATATTTTAAAAATTTGTCATTGTTAAAGCTGTCATTTTGCATTAATTTTTTCACCCTTTAGGTTATTTTTGTAATGGAAATGCAAATTTGAAAGCTAATCACTGATAACCTGATAGCCATTGACTTAGTTAAGGAGTTTTTGAGCACTGGGATAGATGCTGTATAAAACATAAAGATAAATGTGTATTTAAAGTGCTTGCCATCTACTAAGAAAATCAAATATGGGCAACTTAAACAAGTGGGGAACAAAGACCCTACGAAATTGCATAATTTAATTGAAGCGGAACTTCTGGCCATTACAGAATGAAAAGATTGGCAAACCCTCCCCTCCTAAAGCAAATTTAAACTCAGCAGAAGATTGGCAAATCCTCTCTACCCAAAGCAAATTTAAACTAAACAGGAGATTGGCAAACACTCTCCATCCAAAGAAAATTTAAACTAAACAAAATTGACAAAAGCAATAATTTTGGGGCTCTGAAAATTTTCTAAAGAAAAACAACAAATTGGGGGATGTTCACTTATGAAAATCTGCTTTAACTTTGGGTAAAATAAACCACATAACATTCCACAAAAAAATAAATAAATTGAAGAGAATTGGAATAATACAAAGCATGCTCTTTAACCAAAACGAAGTACATTTGAAATAAACAACAGCAACAAATATAGAAATTCCCAAATATTTGGAAATTACCCAACTCACTTCTAAGTAAAAGAAGGATAAATTAAGATATCAAAAAGAAAAATAAAACAAATTTCAAATAGAATAAAAACAACAAAAAATTACAATTTATAGTTTGTAGCTGAAACAATGCTCAGAGAGAAAATTATACCTTTAAATAACTACATGACTGGGCTCGGTGGCTCAGCCTGTAATCCTAAGCTTTGGGAGGCTGAGGTGAATGGATGGCCTGAGCCCGTGGGTTCGAGACCCACCTGGGCAACTTGGCAAGACTTCATCTCTACAATAAATCAAAAAATTAGCCGGGCGTGGTAGCGCATGCCTGTAGTTCCAGTTCCATGGAAGGCTGAGGCGGAAGGATCGCCTGAGCCCAGCAGGTCAAGGCTGCGGTGGCTGGGAGCATGCCACTGCACTCCAGTCTGGGTGACAGAGTGAGACTCCAACTCAAAAAAATAAATTAATTAATTAAAAATAAATAAATAACTATATGTATTTGAAAAAAAGAAAGGTCCCAAAGCAATATTCTAAACTTCTATATTAAGAAACTAAAAAGAAAAGAATACATTATATTCAAACAGAGTATCAGAAAGTTATTAACAAAAATCAGAGTGGAAATAAAACAGAATTTGGAAAAATAATATATAAAATTGATCAAAACAAAAATTGATTTCAAAAATATTTCTTAAAATGAAAAATTTAACTAGATTATGAAAACTAGGCTTAGTCAGTTTGAGCTGTTACACCACAGTACTATAGACTGGGTAGCTTGTAAACCACCCAGTCTATAAACAACAAGAAATTATTTTTCATAATTCTGGGTCCAACATTGGAGACCCAATGTAGTTGGGTTCTGGTGAGAACTCTTTTCCGGACTGAAAACAACTGACTTCTCCTTGTATCTTTTGTGGTGGAAAGAGAGTTAGGTAGTTCTTTGACCCTTCTTACAGGGGCACTTATTCCATTCATGAGAGCTTCAACCTCATGATCTAATTATCTCACAAGGGTGCCACTTCCCAATACCACCACACTGAGAGTTAGATTTCTACATAGGAATTATGTATAAACAATCTAACAGAGAGAATATGCAACTTTTCAAAATCAAGGATCAGAGAGAAGTCTTCTTTATGCATAAATTAAAAATATAAAGAATATTAAGACACATTTTGAAGAAAAATTAGACAACTTACATTGAAGAGAAAATATCCTAGAAGGACAGAAAATACTAGAACTGACTCAAGAATACATAGAAAAAATAAATAGACCTATCTCACCAATAAAGGCATTGAATTTGTAATTTAAAATATTTTTAGAAAGAAAAGCTCAGGTCTAGATGGCTTCATTGATAAAGTCCATAAAATATTTAAGGAGAAGATAAAACTAATTCTACTCAAACTATTTTAGAAAATAGAGGAGGAAGAAAATACTTCCAAATTATTTTATAAGATCAGTGTTATTCTAATAGAAACTGCTTAAAGACATTAAAATATAAGAAAACATATAGATCAATAACCCTTATGAACATAAATGTAAAAACCTTAGAAATATTTAGTAAACTAATATATACAAATGATTATATATAAAGACCAAGTGGGTTTTAATTCAAGAATACAAAACTGTTTTAACATATGAAAGTCAATTGATGCAACATACTTACTGATAGAATAAAGTGAGAGAAAGCACAAATGATTATCTCAAGAGATCCAGAAAACATTTAAGAAAATGCAGCATGCATTCATGATAAAAAAAAAGACAACAACAACTTTCTAAAAATGAGAAATGGAAGTGAAGCATTTCACGGACCTATGAAAAACCTATACTTAATATCTTTCTTCACAGTGAAAGATTGGGTGCTTTTCTCTCTACTCCTATTCAAGTGTTTACTGGAGTTTCTAATGAGTGCAATACAACTAAAAATTAAAGCTATCCAAGTTGGAACAAAATACAACTGTATTTATTTGCAGACAACATTGCAATCATAAAACAAAACAAAACAAACTTTAAAAGTTACAAGAACAAATACATTTATTTATTTACAAATATATTTATTTACTAATTTTATAAGATACAAAATGATTATGCTACATTTATTTGTAGATGTATATGTAGAAAATCCTGAAGAATATATTAAAAAGTTACTAAAAAGATATGAATTTTTTACAAACATCACAGAATGCAAAATCAATATACAAAAACTGTATTTTACATACTAATAATGAAAATTAAAGAAATCAATTTTATTTATGATAGTAGCACAAATAATAAAATACTAAGAATAAAGAAGTGAATATCTTTACATTGAAAACTACAAAATATTGCTGAGAAAAATTAAGAGGATATAAATAGGGACTCAATAGTGTTAGGATGGCAGATTTCCCCTAATTGATCTATAGATTCAACACAATCTCTAGCAAAATTCTAACTGATTTTTATTTTTGAAGATACAGGGTGAGGATCCAAGATGGTCACTAGGGAGTAACCAACCTGTACCTCTCTTGCCAAATGGAACAGAGAAAACAGACCCAGTCACTGGTAACCTTATGCAGCATCGAAAACTTTGAATGAGGGGAAAATCCTGCATCCTGTCAAGGACTCTTCAAAGACACTGAGACCAAGGAAGGGAGGATCTGGATAACTGACATTGGAACCAGGGTGCCCCATCCACACTGCATCCAGGCTTGCATAAGACCTATAGCTCTGTCTTGTGGGTGAGAAGGGTTGAGTGCTCCTGACATGATCTTGGTCAGTTTCCCTCCTACCAGCCACATGCAGGTTGCTGGTCCCACATGGGAAGAGGCCTGGTTAGGCACAGTGGTGTGCAGCTGGAGCCCACACACAGCAGGGAACACACATATGCTCTGAGCGCCTTTGAAAACCTTAGCCTCCCCCATAGTGTGCACGGCATTCAGAATTGGAAACACACCCACGCTCTGAGCACCTGCACCAGTCTGCCCCCCAAGTACATACTCCACATGGAGCTGAGAACACACCTGTGCTCTGAGTTCTGGTGCCAGTCTGTTCCTGAGTGCACATTCCATGTGGCACTGAGAAAGCACTTGAGCTTTCAGCACCTGTGCCAGTCAGCCCCCAAGAGTGTGCTCCTCATCTGGCCCTATGGGTGGCTGGCTTCCAGGCTGGGAAAGCTTGCCTCCCCTTCACACTCATTCAGTGCCAACCTTGAGCATTTGGCAGCCAACCTTCCCCTCCAGACCAGGAAGATTTTCCTGCTAACCTTACACACTCAGAAGGCAGATCCCCCTGTGACAAGGAATTCATTGTTTTCAAGTGCTGTGTGTTAACTTGGACTGGAGGGAGGAGACACAAGAGGTGCCTGGAGGCACTGTTCCAGGCAGGATTTTTTTTTTCTGGGCTATGAACAGTGAACAGCTACCAGGATGCCCATTCCCCTCCCTGATGTGGGCACTGAGCTCCCAATAGGGGTTGGAAAGCAATCTGGCTGTTCTGACCATGAAAAAACTTTGCTACATGAAAGTCACTTTGAGTGTGGCACTGCCCAACAAGAATGGCAGAGCAGAAATGAATACCCTTCTCTCTCTCTCCCTGAGAGAACTATTCTGAATAACAGAAAAAGTCCTAGGACAATAGGACTTTACCTAGCTACAAAACAATAAAACTAAATAATAACAATAATAAGAGAAAAGTTAATCCTCCCAGATGGGTAAGAACTAGCATATAAAAACCAGCAATCATCAAAGTCCTAAATAGACAGCACCTTAAAAAGCAACTATCAAACCCCAAACATTAAAAGTCACCCAGAACAACCTGTCCCTGATGACGGTCACAAAATTTAGATAATGGATGACTAAAGGAAACAATTTCAGGTTGAAGACCAAAATTTTAAATTAACCCAGTCAGTCAAAAACATGGAGAAACGGCTCAAAAAGAATGAGCAGGGCAACTCCATCATGACCCCTACCACTGGGGGAGCTTTTCTTTTCTCTCAATAAATCCTGTTTTCTAAAAGAAAAAAAAGGAACAAAGCCTACAAGAGGTGTAGGATTATGTCAAGAAATTGAATACATGGTTGATTGGAATCTCTGAAACAGAAGGAGAAACTGAGAACACCCTGGAATAAGCCTTTCATGAGATCATCTATGAAAATTTCCCATATCTTACTAGAGGCAACTACCTAACTTGTACTTAACTACCTAAGTGCAAGAGAGTCCAAGAAACCCTGCAATGCATTATCTGAGAAGACCATATTCAAGACACATAGTAAATTAACTTCACAAAGTAAGTATAAAAGAAAAAATTTCCTAAAGGTAGCTATAGAGAAGCATCAGACCACCTACTGGGGAAGACCAATTGGAATTGCAGCAGACTTATCAGAAGAAACTCTACAAGCCAAAAGAGATTAGAGTCTCATTTTTAATGTTTTAAAAGAAAAGAAATTTCAGCTAAGAATTTCCTACCCTGTGAAGCTAAGCTTCATCAGTGATGGAGTTATTAAAATCCTTCCTAGCTATCAAATCCCTTAAAAAAAAAAGTGCTGCCTCCAGATCAGCCTTCCAGGAAAAACTTAAGAAGGTTTTGAACAGAGAAAGAAAAGAATGGTTACAACCATCACAAAAGCACAAGCAGGCACAGAGTTAACAGAGCATAAAGATCATTTGCAAATATAGATAGAAGCAAAGTCACCCCTTAAGAGTCTTATAAACAGAGATAAACTCTCACATATCAGTATTTAACTTGAACATGAATGGGCTGAATGCACCACTAAGGAGCCATAGGATAGCAAACTGGCTAAAGAAACATGACTCAAAATTCTGCTGTCTCCAGAAACACATCTCACTGCAAAAGACATCCACAGGCTCAAGGTAAAAGGCAGGAAAATTACCTCCCAGTAAAATGGAAAACAAAAAAGGGCAGGGTTAGCTATTTTGATATCAGACAAAACAAACTTCTAATCAGTAAAAGTTAAAAAGGACATAGAAGGACATTACATAATTATAAAGGGCTCATTTCACCAGAAAGAAATATCTATCTTAACCATATATGCTCTCACCACAGGAGCACCTGGCTGTATAAAACAATTGCTAAATAAACTAAGAGAGGACATAGACACTCACACAATCCTAGTCAGAGACCTTGCTAACAGCCTAGACAGATCATCAAGTAAAAAAAAAGGAGATCCAGAACCTTAACTTGACACTTGACCAAATGGCTTTAATAGACATCTACAGAACACTCTACCCAGCAACTACAGAGTATACATTCCATTAGTAAGCACGTGGTATATACTCCAAACTGATCACATTCTTGCACATAAATCAAGCATAAACAAGTTTCAAAAAGTAGAAATAATACCAAGCATCTTCTCAGATCACAGTAGAATACACATAAATATTGCCACCAACAAAATTCTCCCCAAACACACAGAGACATGGACACTAAACAACATGCCATTGAATGACTTTTGGGTCAACACAGAAATTGAGACAGAAATAAAAAGATTCTGGAAACAAACAAAAACAAAGACACATCAGAATCCCTGGGGTGCCATGAAAGCACTGATGAGATGTATATTCATGGCATTGCATATGTGTATCAAGAAAATAGAGAGATCAAAAGTAAACAGCCTATTTTGCATCTAAGGGAGCTGGAATGGTGAGAACATTTAAACTCTAACTTCAGTACAAAAATACAGATTACTAAGATAACGTCACAATTCCAGGATATAGAAAACAAAACTATAGAAAGGATCAAGACAAAAAGCTGATTCTTTGAAAGCATAAATAAAAAGAAGGTCCAAATAAACACAATTAGAAATGAAAGATGCCGGGCTCGGTTGCTCAACCTGTAATCTCACGCCTTGGAAGGCTGAGGTGAGTGGATTGCCTGAGCCCACGGGTTTGAGACCCGCCTGGGCAACTTGGCGAGACCTCATCTCTACAATAAATCAAAAAATTAGCCGGGCATGGCAGCGCACACCTGTAGTTCCAGCTACTTGGAAGGCTGAGGCGGAAGGATCACTGGAGCCCAGCAGGTCGAGGTTGCGGTGGCCGGGAGCGGCCACTGCACTCCAGTCTGGGCGTCAGAGTGAGACTCCAACTCAAAAAAAAACAAACAAACAAATAAATAAATGAAATGAAAGACAATGTCACAACTGACCCTGAGGAAATTCAAAAGATTATCAAAAATTCTATGAACATCTGTATACCAATAAACTAGAAAACCTAGAAAAAATGAAGGATCTCCTGGAGTCATACAATCTCCCAAGGTTGAAACAAAAAGAAATTTAAATCCTAAACAGACCAATCACACTCAAGGAAATTGATTCAGTTATAAGAAAACTCCCCGCAAAAAAAACTTAATTCTAAATGGCATGCAAGTAAGAGCTGCTACCAATCTTACTGAAAGTATTCCAGTCAATCATAAAGAAAGGAATTCTCCCTAGCTCATTTTCTAAAGCTAATTTCATACTGATACCCAAAACTGGCAAAGACTCTACAAAGTAAGACAATTACAGGTATTTTCACTGATGAACATAGACACAAAAATTCTAAACAAGATTCTAGCAAATCAGACTCAACGGGACATTTCAAGGACCATCTACCACAACCAGGTGAGCTTCATTCTCAGGATGCAGAGCTGGTTCACAAGATCATATGTGTAATCCAGCACATTAGTAGTTATAAAACTAAGAACCACATGATTATCTCAATAGACACAGAAAAAGTATTTGATAAAACCCAGCATCCCTTCTTGATAAAAGTCCTTGGACACTTGGTCATAGAAGGAACATTCCTCAAAACAATAAGAGTCATCTATGACAAACCTGCAGCCAATCTTTTGCTTAATGGGAAAAGTTGGAAGTTTCCTCTCTAAGAACTGGAACAAAACAAGAATTCCCACTCTCACCCCTCCTATTCAACATAGTACTGGAACTCCTGGCCAGAGCAATCAAGCAAGATTAGGAAATCAGGAATGTCAAAATAGGAAAAAAGAACGTTATCTCTCTTTGCAGATGATTTGATTCTATACCTAGAAAACTCCAGAGAGTTCATCAAAAACCTCCCTGTACTGATAAATGACTTTGGTAAAATCTCAGGTTACAAAGTCAACGTGCGGAAGACAATTGCATTTCTATACACCAACAGCGACCAGGCTGAGAACCAAATTAAAAAAAAAATCCCATTCACAATTACCACACAAAATATTGAAATACCTTGGCATCCATCTAACCAGAGAAGTGAAAGATCTCTACAATGAGAACTACAAAATGCTGCTAAAAGAAATCAAGGATGACGCAAACAAATAGAAAAACATCCATGCTCATGAATTGGAAGACTCAATATTGTCACAATGTTCATCCTATCTAAGTCAATCTACAGATTCAGTTTAATATTCATCAAATTGGTAACATCATTTTTCACAGAGCTAGAAAAGACAACACAGAAATTCATAGGGGAGCAAAAAAGAGCACAGATAGCTAAAGCAATCCTCAGCAAAAGGGACAAAGCAGGAGGTTTCACACGTCCAGGCTTTATTACAAGGCTACAGAAACCAAGAAGGCATGGTATCATTACAAGGATAGGGGCATAGACCAATGGAACAGGACAGAGATTTCAGAAGTAAAAACATGGTCCCTCAACCAACTCATCTTTGTCAAAGCCATCAATAAAATCACTGGGTAAGGGAAACCATATTTAGCAAATGGTGCTGGTAAAACTGGCTAGTCACATGCAGAAGAATGAAACCGGACTCCTGCCTATCATCATATACACAAATCAACTAAAAATGGAACAAAGGCTTAAATGTAAAACCCCAAAGTGCAAGAATTATAGAAAAAATAGGGAAGGCCCTTATAGACAACAGTGTAGGCAATGAATTCATGATCAAGTCCCCAAAAGCAAATGCAACAAAAACTAAGACATACAGAAAGAACATTATCAAACTGAAAAGCATTTGAGTGACAAAAGAAACCACCAAGAGAGTAAAGAGACAACTCATGGATTGAGAAAAAATATTTGCAACCTATGTATCAGACAAAGGGCTAATATCCAAGATCTACAAGAAACTCAAATGAACCAAAAGGGAAAAATAAATAAATAAATAAACAGCTCCATTAAAAAGCAGGCAATCTCTGTACTGTTCCATTGATCTATATGCCTACTCCTATGCCAATACCATGCCTTCTTGGTTACTGTAGCCTTGTAAAAAAGTTTAAAGTCTGGAAGTGTGATACCTCCTGCGTTGTTTCTTTAACTAAGAATCGTTTCGGCTACTTGTGCTCTTTTTTGTTTCCACATGAATTTCTGTATTGTTGTTTACAGGTCAGTGAAAAATATTTGCAATCTAATTTGTATTGCATTGAATCTGTAGATTGCCTTGAGTAGGATGGACATCTTCCAATCCATGATCATGGAATGTTTTTACATTTGTTTGTGCCATCCTTGATTTCTTTGAACAGTGTTTTGTAGTTCTTATTGTAAAGGTCTTTCACTTCTCTGGTTAGATGGGTGTCAAGGTATTTCACTGTTTTTGTGTGGCTATTGTGAATGGAATTGGGTTTTTTATTTGATTATTTGCTTCCTTGTTTCTGGTGTATAGAAATGTGGCTGTCCTTTGCACATTTATTTTGTAATTCAAGACTTTACCAAAGTCATTTATTAGTCCGTGGAGGCTTTTTGACAGACTCCATAGGGTTTTCTAGGTATAGAATCATATCATCCATGAAGAGTGATACCTTCACTTTCTTTTTTCCTCTTTGGATACTCCCGATTTCCTTCTCTTGCCTGCTTACTTTGGCTAGGACTTCCAGCACTATGTTGAATAAAAGGGGTGAGAGTGGGCAAGAGAAAAAAGACAAAACACAGGATGGAAAAAAATTTGCAAATTTTGCACTTAACAAAAGCCTAACATCCAAGCTGTACAAGGAACTCAAATGAAGTGAAAGGAAAAAAAATTTAAAAAGCAACCCCTTAAAAAGCAAAGGACATGAACAGACACTTCTCAAAAGATGATATACAAGCAACCAATAGACAAATGAAAAAATGCTCAGCCTCACTAATCATCAGAGAATTGCAGATCAAAACTTCAGTGAGATACCAAACTTTGATAAGAATGGCTATCATTTATAAGTCAAAAAACAACAGGTGCTGGCATAGCTGTGGAGAAAAGGGAACACTCCTACACTGTTGGTGGGAATGTAAGATAGTTCAATCTCACTATTTTGTGGAAAATAGTGTGGTGATTTCTCAAATAACTAAAAATTGAGCTTCCATACGATCCAGCAATTCCTGTCCTGGAAATATGCCCAGAGGAACATAAATCACTCTATAGAAAAGACATCTGCACCTGCATGTTTATTGCAGTTCTATTCATAATAGCAAAAACATGGAACTAACCCAGATGCCCATTGAAAGTGGATTGCGATGACTCAAGCCTGTAGTCCCAGCACTTTGGGAGGCCGAGACAAGAGGATTGCCTGAGCCCGCGGGTTCAAGACAAGCCTGGGCAACATGGTGAGATCTCGTTTTTACAACAACAACAAAAAAAAATCAAAAAATGAGCCAGGCATGTTAGCGTGCACCTGTAGTTTGGACTTCTTGGAAGGTTGAGGTGGAAGGATTGCCTGCGCCCAGTAGGTAGAGACTGTGGTAGCCAAAAGCGTGCTGCTGCACTCCCGCCTGGGTGATGGAGTGAAACTCCAATTCAAAAAAAAAAAAAAAAAGAAAAGAAAAGAAAGTGGGTTGGAATGCATGTTGTCTCCCTGTATATTAGCTACAGATTGGTCAAAGCCTGTAGTCTCTCGAAGCCTCAGTTTTTTCATTTGCAAAATAGGGTTATGCCAGTGCCTTGGGAGTCATTATAACATTAATTTTACAACATTATTTTATGTTATAATTATATATTCTTATTATATGTTATCTATAATCTAATCTAATATTGTATTATATACAATGTTATATTGTATTGCATATTATATTTAAACTAGTTAGTCAATGCTTACCAATAGTGATGCTCAAAGTGGTTAGCTATTATTGTCATCAATAATTGAAGTCGTTCCTTGTGAGTTTACTTGCAGATCCCTCTCTCCTCAGTACTTCTCTACTCTTAGTTTTGAGAAGACTGCAAAGAGGAAAGGAAAAATGGACTTCTCTTTTCCCATTGTTCCCTCCGTCGTCTTTCTTGTTGTCCTGCTTTTGCAGACAGAGGTTTGAGAGCCTCTTCCAGGAGCTGAAGAGAGCCAGCTTCACACCATCTCTCTATTCAGCATGATACAAAAAGCTGAGGCCAGGATGATATAAAAGCAATAAAGAACATACAGCCCCTCACTTCTTATCCCGCTTCAGAGCAAATGTGAGAAAAGATGTTATGATGTGATGCTTTAGAGGAAGGATGCCTCAGACAATCAGTCGCCAATGGGGAGGAACTGAAGCAAAACCCGCTGAGCTGTGAGCATGTCTTGCTTCTTTTAGGCACTGCTGGGGTGATGTATTGTCCTTCCTTATTCCTGACAAAGAGAACTATTTGGTGCTAGTGTTGAGCTAGGAATATGATAGATACCTTTAATTATATGATAATCAGAGATGAACTAATTAGGTACTACTTGATAACTAACCAGTTGCAACATTCATAAAACGGATTCTCATTTCCTCCTTACGTCAATTTAACAGATGGTGCCTGGTGTTCGAAGGGAAAACTTGTAGGCAGCGCAGGAAGTGTGATTATGGTTGAAGGATCAGATATTTGGTGCAGGCATTAGGGAGCCAACAAGACTATGATGCTGGGAAACACAAATGATTTACTATTGGATTTAATCTACTGAAAAAAATTCAGGCAAGCCAAAATGTCATCAACTAACACCTGAAATTCCTCAGCACCATCTGTCTGTAACATTAAACAAAACCCAGGAGACTCTGGGAGAAAGAAAATGGGAAATTTAATGATAAACAACCTGGGTGACTTGATAAACATTACCTTTGTGGTTAGTCATTAGCAGCAAGTCCCTAAAATGACCAAGAAGCCTGCATTGTGTTTTCCCTGTGACAGGGTTTGCTCACTCTGGACATGGCTGCCCAGCACATATGCCAGTCAACTTTCTTTCCCTTGCAGAGTTCCTCAGAAAACTAGTTTTAATCACTTATTAACTCAGCTTCACGATTCCCTTTCCCTTGGACCAGATTTTCTATAAGTAATTCAAGTTTAAAAGGTACCAAAATCTAACTATGAATTTATACACTAATCTGTATAGAGGTTCTCTTTCACAAACATCCACTGACCCACTGCAGTATATCAGACACTGTACTAGGCACTAAGTATAAAAGCTATATTTTGCTAAAAAGAAGGTGCCATTATTTCTTTTAAAAAATGCTATGATTTTATGAGTCAGTAAAGCAAAAACAAAACCTATTTCACCATTGACTTTTCAAGTTTGGTTAATTCTTTTTCACTAACAAACTTATCTGGTAGTTTGAAAAAAATTGGCACAAGTAGCCTTTGATGAGCTTGTATCAATTTTTATTTAGAATGAATTAGCCTTTGCATTAGCAGGACAAAAGTCAAAATAATTATAAAATAAAGAGTCATTTTTGTCACCTCTTCTTAATTGTTTCATCATAAAAAAGTATTTTCTTTTTTTGGATATATAGAATAATTTAGAAACAAGCATGCAATTACCTAATTGAATAGATATAGAAAAATTCTTTTCAATCTCTAACATATGTAACTTAATGATTTTTTTAGCATGGACGAATTAATGTGTTTTAAAAAATAAGAATTTATTAAGCATCCATAATATTCCAGAAGTGCTGGGTATGTATAAACAGAGATAACCTCAAAATGTCATAAGGGCTTTGGCTCTTTGATTGATTAAGAAGCATTTAAATGCCTTTTGTATCAATGGAGCTGTATTAATGAAGATTATTTTTAATACATAGCACACTTGGTGCGGCCATTGAGAGTACCTGCTAGATATAGCACTCTCTAACTCCTTAACCATGGGAGGGTCACCACAGTGCAGGGTCACTGGTGAGTCAAGGAAATGACTTGATCTAAGTGGGCCTCAGTCTTTTCACTTAAAACACAAAAAGTTTAAATGTAGACAAAATAATCTATAAAGGTACTTAATAGAATAATTTTATAATTTCATGTGTACGATCTATGTTGGATTTTGGGGAATGCCCTTGTGTTTTTAATGAATATAAGCCTTGAATCACCAACTAAGTACTTACTAATTGATTTAAAATCTAAAAAGAAAAAAAAGAAAGCTCAAAATCTCTTAGGCATGAAACCATGAACATGAGATGAAAGGAGGCAAGGATTACAATGATGGGGATGATATCTCAGGAGGTGGGCGTCCTTTTCATTTAAACTATATTTACCCATCTTCATGAAAACATCTGGCATGCAAAAAAAAAGAGGGAAATTTGGCATTTTTGATCCTGTCTGCTGAAAATTGTCCTTTCCATTTTTCTTCAAAAACCGTTGGTCTCTTTTTAGTTTTCTCCATTTTCTTATTTCAGGTTATCTTTCTGCATTCTGTTCATAACTTGGACCTGATAAGAGGTTTTGCTTCTCCCACTTTTGCCTCAACATTATCCCTTTAATACGGTGTTTTCAAGATCATCTTGCTCCAACTACTCTGCAGATGTCCCCAAGTAACTGACCCTCATGCCCTCCTTTCCAGGTAAAAATGCTGGCCACCTTTATTCACTTGGCTGGCCTTCTGGACCTTTCGGATCACTGATAAGTTCAAAACAGCCATAACTTCTTTGGTGAGAAGGAGCATGAAGAGGCAGATCTCTCTCCATAAGAGGATTGCATTTCATTTCAGATGCTGCCATAAATACATGATAGGTGGAGAATTTGAGAGCACTTGCCTTGAGTACAGTTATGATGATCTTCCACTCATTGCCTTCACATTGCCTTCCATTTTTGACATTGACTTTTGATTTTTGTACGTTTGCTTGACATTGAAAGCCTCACAAAAAAATTACATGAAGTCAATCATGTCTGATGGAGTAATTGTAATGCATATGCATTAAATTAAAAAGAGCATAGCCGGGCTCGGTGGCTCAGCCTGTAATCCCGTGCCTTGGGAGGCTGAGATGAGTGGATTGCCTGAGCCCGCGGGTTCGAGACCCACCTGGGCAGGCGAAACCTCATCTCTACAATAAATCAAAAAAATTAGCCGGGCGTGGTAGCGCATGCCTGTAGTTCCAGCTACTTGGAAAGCTGAGGCGGAAGGATCGCCGGAGTCCAGCAGGTCGAGGCTGTGGTGGCCAGGAGCAGCCACTGCACTCCAGTTTGGGTGACAGAGTGAGACTCCAACTCAAAAAAAAAAAAAAAAAGGAAGTGAACTTGCAATTAGTAACTGCCCCCATTGCCCCTTGGACCAAAATTTGCTGTTTAGACATAGGTCCCAATGGTGTTTTCAGGACTGAGTGTTCTGCCACAGTGTACACTAAGAGTTGAACTGGGTGGCCCCCGATAGCTGCTGTTACCATGGGCTTGTGAGGTCCTAAGGAAAAAGAGCCCTGGTCCCATTGGTCCGAATCAGTTCCAGCCTCTCCAGTAGAGGGCAGGACCAGAATTGGCTTAGGGTTCTCTTGTTGTGGGCAGTGGGGACAATCTTTGACCCAATGCCCTACACTAGTTCCTTGCAATAAGCACACTGGTTTTTTGCCAACCAAATGCGTTCAGGTTTCTGACCCTTTTGCCCTTCTGGTTATTGAACTTTTGACGGGGAGGCTTGGAATCAACTCCTGAGGCCCGGATGGTTGTTACCAGGAGTCTGGCTTGTCTTCTTGCAGCTCTGTCAGCTGCCTGCACTGCCTGCTTTTGTTTCTAGGCATCTTGGTTATTATAAACTTTTGGGGCTCCCCTAAGCAGCTGAGAAATACTCATTCCTACAAAACCTTCCAGTTTCTGCAATTTTTTTTTTGAATGTCCGGAGCTGCCTGGGCCACAAATGCCAAATTAATAGCTTGAGCATTCTCGGGAGCTGAGGGATCAAAAGGGGTGTACGTCCAAAATGCCTCTTGGAGGCGCAAGAGGAGCGCCCCCGGAGACTCCTCGGGTCCCTGGAGAATCTCAGTGGTTTTGGAAAGATTGATAGGTTTTTGCGCTGCCCCTTTTAAACCTGCTAACAGAGCCCAGTGATAGGTATCCAATGCCCTGGACTCTGCTGAAGTGGTAGGGTCTCAGTCTGGGTGAGAAGGGGGAAGATCTCTATCTGGTATATCTTGATTTTCCGCTTGTGTGCCACCAGTAGAGTCCAGAATAAACTTTCTGCCCTCAGTTCTACTGCGTTCCTGCTCTTCAGCAGTAAACAAACTGACAAGAAGCTGCTTACAATTCTCCAGTGTGGGGCGATGGGTATGCATAACTGATTCCATTAAAGAAATCAGAGCCTGCAACTTAGTTGAGAAGATGGGGCTCTGACACTTCCAGTTATACAAATCAGAAGCGGAAAATGGAGTGTATACCGTGAACAACCACCGGGTTCAATCTGCCCCCAATGCAGGAGAAACTTCCCAGAGGGGAAGGAGTGGGGTTGGATCGTTCTGGGACCGGAGTTGAGCAGCCAGAGGCGGAGAAGTCAAAAAGGGGTTGGAACTGGAAGCAGACTCAGCCACAACAGGGGCTGGGGACGGCTGTGGGCAAACAGGTGGTGGAGGTAACAGTGGGTGAGGAAGCCTGAGCAGTGTATGGCGGAAGATTAGAGCTAATCAGGTCCTCAAGAAGATCCTCAGTAGAGAGGGTAAAACAGGATACAACTCATAAGAAGCAGAGGCTACAGGTTACAGGCACGATTCAGCTTTTGCCTCTTGGAGAGGTGACTTAGACGGAGGAGGATCCATAACACGAGGATTAGTACGTCCTGGCCAATTAAGAGACGAAGTGACTAGGACTTGACGGGTGGTTTCAAGAGAGCATGCTTTTAACCAGGGTGGTGGGTTCTGGACCAAACTTAGTCACTGATCAATATAGGGGAACTGATCCGGATGGCCAGGATTCCCTGTCACGACCTTCCAAACAGATTCAGCAGCCTTAACATCCAGAGACCCTGTAGAGGGCCATTCAACATCAAATGCAGGCCAGTCTATGTTACAGAGGGTTTGGAGTCTGCCTTTTGAGAGGCGGACACTGTAGTCTTCAGCAACTGCACCAGAGAAATTTTTGTTGTTGTTTGTTTTTTTTTTTTTGAGTTGGAGTCTCACTCTGTCACCTAGACTGGAGTGCAGTGGCCGCTCCCGGCCACCGCGGCCTCGACCTGCTGGGCTCCGGCGATCCTTCTGCCTCAACCTTCCAAGTAGCTGGAACTACAGGTGCGCGCTACCACGCCTGGCTAATTTTTGAGTTATTGTAGAGATGAGGTCTCGCCAAGTTGCCCAGGTGGGTCATGAACCCGTGGGCTCAGGCAACCCACTCACCTCAGCCTCCCAAAGGCGCGGGATTACAGGCTGAGCCACCGAGCCTGGCCGAGAAATTTTTTAGCATACAGTCCAGAGGACTAACTGATTTTGAATTCTGAGATCCCATGATACACAACGAACAAGCAGTACAAAGACAAACAGACAAACAAATAACACATCCAAACCAAAATTAAAAGTTGCAGATCCCTGGAACACCTCAGGGCAGAAAACAAGGGGACATTATTCAGCCAATGTCTTGGCTCTGTGAATAGTGTCCAAAGGGCAACCTCGTCAGGTCATTTCTCCCTTAACCAGAAGCAAAAGCAGAAACCGCAGTCACAGACAAGCAAACAGAAAACCAAAAATAAATCTTACCTCCTAGGAGATTAAAAATGGACTCAAGTTCATTTGCAGTAGTAGCTGTCAGCAGTCGTTCCAACTCCCTCAGAGTCAGATGAGAGGCTACAGGGCCTGAGAATCTCAGGAGGCACCTCCCCTATACCTCTCCTCCTAGCCGTGGAAAGTTGGAACGAGGTGGTTGCTCAGGCTGGCTGGCAGAATTTTCTCACTGTGGCCTCCAAATGTTATAACCAGATAGCAAGAAAGGAGCCACCAACATGCGGAGAGGGTTGAATTGTGAGCTCTTTATTTGGGTCGGTGACCAAGAGAGGTTATTTCCATAAAAGCTCTTGACCCCAAACAGAGTGAATAGAGGGTATATAAAGGCTAAAATTACATAAGTTGTACAATTTGATTAGTATTTTTTGGCAAAACATTTGATTATGAAGGGGTACAGATGGTTATAGAATTTGCACAACTGGGAGTTTCCAGGCACTGAGGGGAACAGGAATGTGGGTGTGCGGTGTGATCATGGGAAAGTTACATAAGGGGGTTATTTCTAGGTTAACATGCAAGATCTGTTACAACATGGAGTTACTTATGTCAAGCAGGTTATTATAGGTTTTTCAGATTCGATATTTCATATTTCAACTGGTGTAAGGTGGCATCTCATTGTGGCTTTAATTTGCAATCCTCTGATGATTAGTGAGTGATATTGACCATTTTTTCATATGCTTGTTGGTCATTTGTATGTTTTCTTTTGAAAGCTGTCTATTCACACCCTTTGTCCACTTTTTAATGGGTTATTCATTTCTTGTTTGGTTTGGCTTGGTTGAATTGTTTGAGTTCCTGAGACAAGTAGGTTAAATGCAAATCTCTTATGTGGTTAGTCCCAGGGGGCAGCGTAGGAAGATGTGGAAGTGTGATTCTGAAGAGTAGGAACCCCATAAGGTGTGTCTCGTCCAGCCCTTATCACTGTGGGCAACTGAGGCTCAATCCAACCGAAGAACTTTGGGAAATAAGAATTGAGGCAAGTTTACTTTTTTCCAACACAACTCAGCTCAATTCAACTCACACTTAGCAAATCTTTGAGTATTGTGGAAGGGACCAGTTCCTTCTCTTGGTGCCAAAACCCTCTCCCTGAAACCCTAATAACCTTTGGACATGACTTAATTCTACACCTAACAAGAGCTTAGAGAACAACATAAGTGCAATCAATGCCTTAGTACACTAGCAGGAGTGAATTGTAAAGTTGTGCGAGTTTTTTGTTTGTTTTGTTTTTAATTGAGTCAAGGGAGTGATTGACTTGTCCAGGTGAAAGCAAATTATGAAGAATTATGTTCTAGTCTTCCAGATACACAGCAACACTTGATATCTCCATATAGATTCCTCCTCTTTAAATTTGAGTTTCTAGAAATGATTTGGATTTTATGTGTTTTCTGTTTTTAAAAATCTCCACAGTTTCTTTCATTTACTTTCAACCCAGCTTCACATTAAAAGTTAGTTTGGGGGGCCCAAATGATTTGTTCAAAGTTTCTCCATTGGTAGTGTCAGAAAAACTTTAGACAATGAGATATAGATATAGTCCTGAGAACAGGACTAAAACTAGTCAGTGCTAATTGAAATCTCATCCAGATGGAAATATTTTTCTGCTTATAAAACTTTGGTAAAAATGAAGCAAAAGAAACTCCACCACTGAGAACTTCAATCACTTTGACAAGAATGGTTCCCATATCTTGGCAAAGATCAGTAAATGATAGGTGTGAGTTTTTTTCTGTTTAATTCAAACCAACCTCAAAATATGTTTGTTTTCATTTTCTGCAGGATTGAGAACAAGATTGCTTACGTAATATGTTTCAAGTAAAATTTAATGATGATTTGGTTGCTAATTCTTTATTTTTGGTTTTGGTCATCTTCTGAGTAGGGTAAGAATTTGACTGATGCAGATGGGAGCTGCTTATTTTGTTTGAAATTAGCTGAATAAGTCTTTTATCATATTTCCATCACATTGATTCCAATGTATCAAGCACTAGCACTAGCATAGCTGCAATATTATAGGAAAACAAGAGACAACTGGAGAATTCACTTAGTATTTTCTAATGACTTTGGATTGCCACGATATTAACTTGCAAAAATTTTTAGATTTGCAGCTCAAGTCATATTGGACAGACTCCCCAGTTGGAAGTGAAATTTAAAAATACTTAAAATAAGGATCTCCAGAAAGCTTTAAGAGGAAGAGTGCCATTTCCAACTTATTTTATTGACCTAAATCCTTTAGGAAGTCTTACTTGAGGAGCCATCACTCCAGAAAATACTGACTTCTAGCATATATTTGAGGGGAGTACAATCTTGAACCTTTATGCTGATTCTCTATGTGGGATTCCAGGGATTGCGGAAGAACCACAAACTCTTATGCTTTGAATTACATTAGTATTTTTTCCCCCACTCAGATCTGATTCTGAGAAAGAAAAGCGTCCTTCCCTTTGGCAATATAGATTTTTTTCTAACCCATTATTTTATTGAGGCTATAGTATTATATTTTAAGGACTTTATAAAGTAATCTCAGTCCCAACTCCCTATCAGATGTTGGCTTAAAGCTTACCTCTAATCGCTCACACATTAGAACCCAGCACACAAACTTTCTGGTGTCAGCTAGCAGTCCTAGGTCTGCAGTTTAGCCTTTGCTTTGTCACCTAGAATGAGTTTAATGTTCACGTAAGTAGTTAGGTATTTATTGTGAGTTTTTTCCTGGTATTTTAAACTTTCTATTTAGAGATATTTTCAAAAATACTGAATTCATAGTATTTTGGGAAATATAATTTCAGTGTATTTTTACTACTTTTGTCAAAGGTCAAAATACTCTCTATTGTCTTACATCTGTCCTTTACAAACATTTACAAACAATATCTGTCTAGCCCTTTAAGGAACTTGGTGCTGAAATCTCTGCTTTCATTGGGAGGGTAAATAATACATTTAGGTCTTATTTAGATGTATTCAGGGGTTCTTAATTCTATCTCTACAGTTTCTTATTTTCTTACCCAGAGGAAAAATATTTCATTTTTCCACTCTCAAGAATAAACAAAGTTTATGTCACTTGCAAAAGAGTAGAAGATTAAGAACTGGAGACTATTTTTTTCTAAACTTCAAGAAGCATATTGATTAGAAGAGGGAAAAGTTGTAGAGGTCAAGGTTTAGAGATGCAATTAATTAATGCATTTATCCGATAATTGTTCACTGAATTCTGACAAGGTGATAAGCAATGTATTTGTGACTGGGAATAAAATAATGAGTAAGATAGCTCCAATCTCTTTCCTTCAGAGCTTTACAATAAAATTGTATTTTAGCATAATGAATAACTAGCATGAGCAAAAATGGTGATTAGTATCTTATATTTTTCTTTCTTTCTTTTTTTTTTTTTTTTTGAGTTGGAGTCTCACTCTGTCGCCCAGGCTGGAGTTTATTGGCACGCTCATGACCACTGTAGCCTTGACCTGCTGGGCTCAGATGATCCTGCCACCTCAGCCTTCCAAGTAGCTGGAACTACAGGCACGTGCTGCCATGCCTGGCATATATTTTTGATTTATTATAGAGATGAGGTCTCACCAAGTTGCCCAGGCTGGTCTCAAACCACTGAACTCAGGCAATCCCCTTGCCTCGGCCTCCCAAAGTGCTGAGATTACAGGCTTGAGCCACCACACCCGGCCTGTATCTTACATTTTTCAAAGACTACTTTAATAGCACTATGGCCACAAGTTTTTGCTTTGAGCTCTGGACGTCTTTTTTGTTGTTCATCTATTTTAATTAATATTACTACTAATATTTTGGCTGTATTTATAATTTTAAGTTGACAGATCTTTTTGTTTGTTTTGTTTTATTTTGCTAATGTAAAATATGCTGTTTTCCCTCCATGGATAAACTGTTTTTTCTCCCTATTTAAGATTTTATTTTATTTTTAATTTTTTTCTTTTTTTTATTATAAAGATGTGGAGTACAATTCAGGGTTAGGTATACAAACATTGATTATGCAGGCATCCTTGTTGATGAGGTGTGCCCCTCCCTTCCTTGGCAGTTTCCCTTAACTGCCAATCCCGCACCCCCTCCCCTGACAGTTTCCCACTACTGCCAAGGATTTTATTTTTTACTTTAACTTTCTGTAGTTTCAAATTGAGTTCAATATAGACATTCATCCTGCCCAGAACTCAGTGTGCTTCTATGTTCTAAATAAGCATGTCTTTCTCTAGTTCAGAAAAACCCTCACCTATTCATAACTTGTTATAGTTCATCCAGCATAGGTGTCCGCATCAGCCCAATTCATCTTTTGCTTAAATAATATAATATTCTTACATCTTGTTGACCCCCATTCTCACTAATCTAACTTTCTGGAACCACCTTTAGATATAAACTGGACGTTCTTCTCAACCACCTTATGTTTTAACTCTTCTCCCACACATTTCCAGCGCTTTGTTTCCCCGGCTCCGTCTGCAGATTTTCTTTGCCTCCTTGTTGTGATGCTCTTGGGAACCCCCCTTCACCAGGCAGCATATCTGCCTCCCCCCACTGTGAGTTTTGCCCCCCCCCCCCCCCCACTGTGAGTATTGGCTTTTCCCAGATCCCAGCTGCACCCTTCTCTGCAGAACTGTTCTCGGGTGACAGGAGACACCCAGTAAGTGCTAGGCAGGTTATGCCTCCCTTTTAATGTGACCCAAACCCCCAAATAAATGACTGATGTGGGGATAAAGACCTGCACTCCATTCAAGATGTGGGAGTCCCTGTGGGATGGAGCTGAGACTGTCCTCATCTGAAGACACATCTTTGCCTGGCGCTTCTTCCTGACCTCTCCTGCTTCCCTGGTCTTCCTACAGTGCTCCCTGCCTCGGGCTCTGCTTCTAGGGATACACCCCTGCCCCAGGTGGCCTCCTCAGGTTTTTCCTCACTTCTCTTCAAGTGTACACAATTAGCAGTTCAGCCTGACTTTGCTTTTTCATTTCCATGACTGTATTCGTTTTGTTCTAAAAGTTCTTTTTTAAATCTCTGTGTTGTGTGTATGCGTGTTATGTACTTTCAATATAGTTTCTATTTTTTCTTTTACGTCCGTAATAATTTTAGTCATATTTACTTTATAGTTCCTTTCAGATAAGAATCTGAATAGTCTCCATTCTTGCTAATTATCCCATTTGTTGGGACTTTGAGCTCTTCCTGGTTCATTTCTCCTCCCGTGTGGTCTATAACTTTTTATAGTGAACTCATTTTCACTGGTCTTCATTTTTCTCTGGGAGCCTAATGAGTCCCGCGTTGTATTTTTTTTCAAACAGCTATACAGTTTACTTTTGCTGAGACCCTAGAACTTTCCATGGTCATAGTTCAGATTTTTATGTTAATTCCTCGGCTTGTGTTTCCCCAACCTTAAAAGTGATATAAATGTAAACAACATACGTGTGCCTGGCCTAGTCTTTCATGTGTGATTTTCATGTCAACCAAGATTCTAGTGGGATGGTAGGCTTCCCTGGTGTGGTGGGCAAACATGTTCTAGTCTTCTTTTCAAGAGGAAGGTGGCTCTTCACACTTCTTTGCAAAGAGAAATCTGCTTTCTATTGTTTTACCTTTTCTATTCCTTAGAGCATATGCCATCTTCCCATGGGGGCATTAGGATGGGATATTCTCTCCCTTTGGCAGTTATTGCTGAGCGCTGAGGCTTTAATTTCTCTTTGTTTTGGGACCTTCTCTAACTTTCTTTGCTGCTCAGTTGTGTATTAGAAAAGTTATTTTGTTATATTTTATTCAGCATAAGTTTCCACAGTAGACCAACTCCTCTCTTGCTAGAATAGTAGCAATGTATCTTTTGCAGCATATGGAGAGACAAACCATGTTTCGCAAGGGATGCACATAGAAAAATTATGTCAAACCATTCTTTGACAGCTTATTAGCTCTACTTGCCATCTTCAGAATTCTGAATTGATGATGTCAAGTATGCGAGTGCCAAGCTTCTCACTCCCTCCCTCAATAACTTAAAATGTAGGCCTTTGGTATTCAAAAGCAAATGGAGAAGTCAAGGACTAGGGAGCCTGATGAAAAATAGTTTACATTTGATAGGCTATGTGAGTTAGAAAGAGGTTTGAAGAATGAGGCATCTCTGGAAGTGCGTTAATAGGTCCCTCCACCCAGTGGCATCTTCCTAGCACCTTCCACCAATTCGTTTCATTTTAATGTTGCAGAGGAACACTAAATGACAAAACTGTCGATGACATTACACATAGTATAAACTGTAGTCGCAATAAACACACACAGAGAAAGGAAATATATCTAAATATGAAATATATCTACATATTAGCAATGGCTGTTTCTGGATGGTGGAAATGCAAGTTATTTTTATTGTATTTTTCTTTCCATTTTGTATTTTCTTAAGTTTCCACCATGATTTTGTTTGTTTGTTTGTTTCACAATAGCCTCCTACCTGGCATTCCTGTTCTGTTTTTTTCTCCCTGAAAGCCAAGGTGATCTTTTAAAGTGAAACTCAGACCATATCATTCCCCTACTTACAAACTCTGTAAGGGCCACTCATTTCACTCAGAATGAATGACATATCCTTACTTGGCTGTGGCAGATTGAACATTTGCATACACCATTATTACCATTTCTAAGCAAGTGTCCTCAAGGTGTGGTTCCTTGTAATTATTTCACAATGTATACAGACATCAAAATATCACATTGTACACCAAAAATATATACTAATTTTTATTTGTCAATTATACTTCAATAAAGTTGGAAAAGAAAAACCAAATAAAAACTATAGGACTAGAAAACAAAATATTTGAAGTGAAAAGTTTATTAGAATGTTTAAGAGCAGAATAGAAATATAGCTGAAAGAATCAATACATTTGAAAATTGTTCAACAGAACTTACTCAAATTGAAGCATAGAGGAAAAAAAGAAATAGAACAGTGCCTAAAACCTGTTGATAAAAACAAGTAGTCTAACACAGTGGTCAAATTTCCCAAAGACATAAACCTATAATTAAAAAAACTCAGCAAATTCCATAAAGGACAGAAACAAAGAAGACTCCACCAAGGCATATCATAGTTAAGTAGCTAAAATTCAAAGATAAAGAGAGACATCTTAAAAGTGTCCTAGAAGAAAAGATATACTCAGAGAAACAGTAAGAATTGTAAGACTTCTCATTAATAAAGAAATGGACACCAGTACATGATTAAATGACATCTTCAAAGCATTGAAAGAAAATATGTCAACCTAGAATTGTATGCTCTATTACATTTTCTTTCAAAAATGAATATTAAAAAGAACCATTTTTAGAGATGCAAAAGTGAACAAAATTGATCACTAGTGGTGCTACACTACAAAAGAAAATGCTAAAAGATGCACTTTAAACTTAGGAGACGGTCCTGGAAGAAGACTTGGATCTGTAATAAATAAGTAAATAAACAAAAAATAACACTAGAACTGGTAAATATGTGGGTAAATAGACTGACCAAAGTGGCTCATGCCTATAATCGCAGTGCTTTGGGGAGATCAAGGCGGAAGGCTTGCTTGAGGCCAGGAGTTTGAGACCAGATTGTGCAACACAGTGAGATACCATCTCTAACAAAAAAAAAAAAAAAAAATTAGCCTGATGTAGTTATATGTCTATAATCCTAACTACTTGGGTGGCTGAGGTAAGAAAATTGCTTGAGCCCAGAAATTTTGAGACTGTAGTCAGCTATGATTGTACTACTGTACTCCAACTTAGCTAATAGAATGAGATCTTGTCATTAAAAATTTATATTTTTGGCAACCTCTTTGGATCCCCTCCCACTGTGGGAGCTTTTCTGTCTCTCAATAAATCCTGCTTTCAAAAAATTTTTTTGGATATTTAGGCCAGATGCAGAAGCTCAAACCTGTAATCCCAGCACTTTGGGAGAATTGTCTGAGCCCATGGGTTCGAGACCAGCCTGAGCAAGACCTCCTCTCTACAATAAATCAAAAAACTGGCCCAGTGTGGTAGCATGTGCCTGTAGTTCCAGCTATTTGGAAGGCTGAGGCGGAAGGATTGCCTGAGCACAGCAGGTCGAGGCTACGGTGGCTGTGGGCATGCCACTACTCTCCAGCCTGGGCAACACAGTGAGACGCCAACTCAAAAAAACCCCCCAAAACATGAAAATAAAATATATATTTGAATAAATATAAGTACCTTTTCTTAATTTTTTTAAAAAAGTCAGGTGATTGCTTAAAGCAAAATAATAAAAATGCACTACAGAGTTCATAAAACAGACGTGAAATATATAATAACATTAGTAAAAAGCGTTGGTGGTGGAAAAATACTCCAATATTGCACGTGAACTAGTACAATACTAATTTTAGTAAACTTTAATAAGATTATAGTTCATATTGTGACATATTGCACCTACTGTAAAAATAAAATAAAAACGTATAATTCAAAAGCCAATATAAATAATATGTAATACTTATAATTATTCAATTAATCCAAAAGAAGGCAGGACAAATGAAACAAGGAGATATTGAGTGAATACAGAACAAATGTTATTAAATCCAACAATATCAATCATTGCATTAAATGGAAAGGTATTAAATAGTTTTAATTAAATGTTAGAAACTTTCAGATAAAGAAGTAAATCCAATTCAAAAAGATAATACTTTAACTATAAAGACACAAATAGAGGCTGGGTGCAGTGGCTGACGCCTATAATCCCAACACTTTGGGAGGCCGAGGTGAGAGGATTGCCTGAGCCCACAGGTTCAAGACCAGCCTGGGCAACTTGGTGAGACCCCATCTTACAGTAAATAACGATAAAGATTAGCTGGGTGTGGTGGCATGTGCCTGTAGTTCCAGCTACTTGGAAGGCTGATGCGGAAAAATCACCTGAGCCCAGCAGGTCAAGTCATGCCACTGCACTCCAGCCTGGGCAACAGAGTGAGAGATTCCAACTCAAAAAAAAAAAAAAAAAGAGACACAAATAGGTTGAAACTAAAAGAATGGAAAAGATTATACCATGCAAATACTAATCACAAGTAACACAGTGTGACTATATTATCAAAGTAGAATTTATGACAAGTGATATTCAAAAAGATAAAAGGAAATAGTTATAATGATCAATTGACAAGGATCAGTTTATCACAAAAATTTCTAGATTTATTTGAAATAAAAGCAGTACTTCAAAATACAGTAACAAAAATTGGCAGAGCTAAATAAAAAAATAGAAAACTGGACAATTTTAATAGTTATCTCTTAAAAATTGATAGAAATAGGCAAAAAGTTAACAATACAAAGAAAATTTGAACAATTATATTAATCACTTGACCTAATTGATATTTATAGACCATTAAATCAAATTACTGCAGAATATATATTGTTTTTAAATGGCCAAGGAGTATTTGCTGAGTCATAAAATATATTTCAATAAATTTTAAAAGACTAAAGTTATATAAGGTACTTTTTAGACCATATAATAATTAAATTTAAATCAATAGTAAGCCAGACTCGGTGGCTCAGCCTGTAATCCCGCGCCTTGGGAGGCTGAGGTGAGTGGATTGCCTGAGCCTGCGGGTTCGAGACTCACCTGGGCAACTTGGTGAGACCTCATCTCTACCATAAATCAAAAACTTAGCCGGGCGTGGTAGCGCGCGACTGTAGTTCTGGGCGACAGAGTGAGACTCCAACTCAAAATAAATAAAATAAAATAAATATATAAATAAATAGTAGAAGTATAACAAGACTAATTCTTAAATATATGAAAGCTAACCTACATGCTTCTACATAACCCATGGGTCAAAGAAAAAAAATCCCAAGACAAATTAGCAAATATTTTGAACTAAATTATAATTAAAACAAAGCATATCAATATTTGTGAGATGCAATGACAGTGGTATTAAGAGAGAAATATGTAGCATAAAGTGTATGTTAGGGAAAAAAATCAATGAACTAAACTATCAAGATAAACCAAGCTTGACAAGAAGGGAAAAATTAAACTCAGTAAAAGTAAAAGAGAGGAAATAATAATATAAAATCAAAAGTCAATAATATAAGACAGTCGAAAAAGGAGAAAATCAAAAGTCAAAATTTGTTATTTAAAAAGATGTATAAAAGTATACTATAAATGTATACTTCTTGATACACTTCTAGCAAGACTGGTTGAGAAACAAATGACCAATATAAGGAATGAAAGAGGATATTATATCATAGAACATGAGGCATTAAATAATAACAAAAGATATGAGAACAAATTTATATCAATAAATTGCATGAATTAAATTTTTTTGAAATTGATACAAGAAAATATAGAAATTGTGAATAGATCTATATTGCTAAAGAAATCAAAACTTCCCCCAAAGGAATTTTAAGCCCAGATGGCTTCACTAGTAAATTCTGCAAAACATATTTTTAAAATCTTGAAAATTAATAAACTCTTTTATAAGTAGAAGAAAAGGAAACACAGCTAGCTCAATGAGAATAACATAACTCTGAGACTGAAACATCAAGAACATTACAAGAAAAAAATATCACAGACTAATATCCCTTATGAACATAGATATAGAATCCTCAATATCATATTAACAAATAAAATCCAGTAATATTTAAAAATGGTAATACATTAGGCCAAGCGAGTTTATCTAAGAATTTAATATTTGAAAATCAAGTACTATAATTCATCACATTAATAGGATAAATTTAAAAATCATATGATCATCTCAATTGATGCAGGATAGGTAATAGACAAAATTCAACAACTAATCAGGGCTGAAAAAAGCAACAACATACAAATGTCACAGCAAGCAGGCATGGAAAAGAACTTAAATTTGGAAAAGGGCACCTATGAAAAGTTTACATCTAACATTATACTTTTTTTTTTTTGAGTCAGAGTCTCACTCTGTCACCAAGGCTAGAGTGCAGTGGCACACTCATGGCCACCACAGCCTCAACCTGCTGGACTCAGGCGATCTTTCTGCCTCAGCCTTTCTTTTTTTTTTTGAGTTGGAGTCTCACTCTGTCGCCCAGACTGGAGTGCAGTGGCCGCTCCCGGCCACCTCAGCCTCGACCTGCTGGGCTCTGGCGATCCTTCCGCCTCAGCCTTCCAAGTAGCTGGAACTACAGACGCGCGCTACCTCGCCTGGCTAATTTTTTGATTTATTGTAGAGATGAGGTCTTGCTTGCCCAGGCGGGTCTCGAACCCGCGGGCTCAGGCAATCCACTCACCTCAGCCTCCCAAAGGCGCGGGATTACAGGGTGAGCCACCGAGCCCGGCTTAAATATATTTTTTAAACCAGACAATCATCCTTGGTTTCTATGCACCAATGTTCATTGCAGCATCATTTACCATAACCAAAAGATAGAAACAATCTTAGTATCCATCAACAGATGAATTGATAACCAAAATGTGGTATATGCATGCAATGGAATTTTGTTCAGCCTTAAAAAAAGAAATGAAGTTTTGATATATGCTACAACATGAGTAAACTTTAAGAGTGTTATGCTGAATGAAATAAAACAGATACAAAAGGACAGAGACAAAAAGCAGATTACAGGTTATCAAGGGCTAGGAGTTCGAGTGAATGGGAGTTAATTGTTTAATGAACACAGTTTCTTTTGTGGTGATGAGCAAGTTTGAAAATAGATAGTTGTGATAACCTTGCATGCAAATTAATACCTACAAATTGAATACTTAAAATGACAAATATATATTTTACCATAATAAAATCAAAAGAAAAAAGCCAATTGCATAATCATTCTATTCTTTTTACATGAAACCAAGCTATTCACATTAATTATCTCATTTCACCTTCACACGGTGTCATGAGGTAAGGGTTACTGTCTCATTTGACAACTGAGAAAACTAAGGTCTAGAGACGGGCTCATGGCCAAGTAACTACTGAGTCAGAATTGTGCTCAAGTCTGTCTTTTCCTAGCACTGAGTAGTCGGTACATAAATTTCTCTAATGATCTATCAAGATAGCACAAATGTGTGTGTGTGTACATATATATATATATATATATGTACACACACACACACACACACACACATATATATATATATGTTTCTTCTTTACAGCAACATATCCAAGTTAGGAGGGAAGAAGTGTCCTTGGGACCCCATAAAGAGAATTTCCTAGATCTGAGGGGAAACTGAACAGTTTTTTCCAGAAAGTACAGTTGGTTATTTGTAAGTATAAGACTTGTTTTAAACATGCCACAATGATGCTTCATGTATTTTGTGACCTCAGTTATCTGAAAAATAGCCAAGCATCCAGAGTGAGCAAAAACTACCTGCTAACAACACAGGGGAGAGCAGAAGAAATACAAAATTGTGGTAAAGTGCCAAGGCTGGCTCTTCTGTTGGCGCTGCCATCTCTGCATACTTTTGCAAAACCTTTTCTTATCACCACTCCCTGTCTGTAGCTTTAGTGGAGAAAGGCCAGAGCAGGGAAGGAAATGAGGCAGTTTTTCAAAAGATAATTACAAATGATTCTTTAAAAGATAAATTTCCAGCCTGGGCAGCATGGCAAGACCTCATCTCTACCACAAACAAAAAAATGAGCCAGGCATGGTGGCATGCATCTGTAGTTTCAGGTACTCGGAAGGCTGAGGTGGAAGGATCGCCTGAGCCTAGCATGTCCAGGCTGCGGTAGCAATGATTGTGTCACTGTACTCTAGCCTTGGTGACAGTGAGACCCTGACTCAAAAAAAAAAAGACAAAAAATAATAATAATAATTTGTCCTGCCTGGCCTCATCATTGAGCACTGTCTCTCCTGTTTCCTTCATGTTATGCCCTCTCCCTTGACTGAACCCATCCAAAAACATGGCTTTAGCTACCCTGGCCCTAAGGACACCTACACCTCTATCCTTGACAGCTCTCCTGAACTTGGCCTAGTATATCCATTACACGTGTCTCCAACTGGATGCTTCTAACCTAGCATCTTCTTCTGAAACCTTAGTTTCTGTTTGAATGAAAACATCAACCAATGAGGCACCCAAAGTCAGAAACCTGGGAACCACCCTTATATTCCCCCTTTCCTCCTCTGGCTTCCTTTTCCATGCCCTGCTTACTTTTTCTATAGTGTTAATTCTTTATTTTTTTATTTTTTGTAGAAAGACAAGGTCTCACCAAGTTGCCCAGTCTGGTCTTGAACCCGCAGGCTCAGGTAATTCACTCGCCCCGGCCTCCCAAAGTGCTGGGATTACAGACTGAACCACCGAGCCCGGCCCTGTACTGTTATTTTATTCCCTGTATGTTCTAAATCCAGTCCCTCTTTTCCACCCTCACTAAGCTTTGCTTAATCCCTTCTTATCAAAACCTTACTGAACCACTGAGGTAGACTATGTTTGTCTCCCTATCTCCAGTCTTAGTCCTCTGCAATTTGTTCTACAGGGAGTGATTAAACAAACAAACAAAACCACATTTAGTCATATTTTCCTTCTACCTAAAAGCATTCAGTGATTAATGCTTGTTTACAAGGTAAGTTTCAAACATTCAGGCTTGACATGGCTGACAAGTCCATTCATGTTCCTTACCATGTGTTCTTGGGCCACTTTCCTACACACAACCTGAGCTACAGTCATTCTGGCCAACTTGTAATTCTAAAAATATGCCCTGACCCATCTTGACTATGTGCTTCTCTCCACTTGGAATGTCTGTCCACCCCCTCGTCCTCCACCTCTCTTCCTCATTCTACAGATCTTTAGGGACTTAATGTGGTCTTAGGGACTTAATGTGTCTTTAGGGACTCAAATATCCTCTCCTCTTAGAAGCACATCCTGACCACTTTGAGCTTATCTGAGGCTTCCTCCTTTTGTAATCCTCCCTTGTCAGCCTGTGCAGAACTCTACCTACTCCTTACCACACTGTCTTGATATTGATCATCTTGTATAGTACCTTCACTAAGCTAATTATTGTAGGCAGGAACTAGGTCCAGCACATGTTTGATACATAGGAGTCGATGAAAGACATGTTGAATCAATGTTCCCTGCCTAGAAAGTTATTTCATCTCAGTTCAAATCACAGGGAATTGATAGACAACCCCTCTCAGCAATGACAGTCACACCCTAAGGGCTCCTAAAAACTCCAAGGTTGACGAGAAAAGACCTGAGAGTCAGAGCATGTTAGACACATGTTAAAGACACAAAAATGACAGTAATTACAAGGAGCCTGGATTATTCAGTGTGGTTACTCTTCAGGGAAACTAGTGGACATCCCTTGTTTTTGCCTCCCAGTAACACTTCCTCTTTCTTTTTATAATGGAGCACTATGCGATGTCATTGATATTATGGTTCAGATGGGGCTGATCTCAGGCTACCACCCCATTGATAAACACATGACCTAGGTCTGTCTAATCAGAACATTACATGCCCTTTGTCTCAGCAATTGGTTCAGAGATAGGCATATAACCCACACCAGGCCAACGACACTAAACACCAGGATGTTCTTTGGAGCCATCTAGAGAAAGATTTTCTTTTTCCATGGGAGATGCTTGGTGAAAATATAAGGTAGAATTATAAGCCTGCAGGGACTAGTTGCCATCTCTGTCTCCATTTGGGAGAATACTTGAGAATAAAGCCTATGTAAAAGAAAGAAGAGCTGAGAGGCAGAAAAACAGATTGTTGGTGATAATGTTTGGGCACCTAATCTAACTTTGCATGACACCAAGCCTGCTTTGTTCTGATTTTCTAGTTACATGATAAAATACATTTTCCTTTTTGAATAAGAAATTTCAATTTGGTTCTCTGTCACTTGCAACCAAAAGTGCCTTTATCAGTACAGAAATAAGAGTAGCCAACAAATCTATAGAGAAAATGTGAATACAGATGTTCTGTGGTAATGTGACAAAGATGTGTTCCCTTCATCCAAATCATTACACCCAGTGACCGTCAGGGGACATAGCATAAGAAAGAATTCCTAGGGGGGAAGCAGTGAATCTCAAACTGTTTTAACTATGGCCTACTTAGATGGAACATACCTACTCCCTATTCCATTCGCACAGTCAAAAAAAAAAAAATGTGTTTTTCAAAATGTATTTTGTTTTACATTTGTTTTTAATTGCTAAGCAAATCATGAGTACCTTCTTCTTGTAGAATCTGAAATATTATAGAGAAAGTAGAAAGTTCCTTGACTTCTACTTGACTATTCCCTTCTAGTGGTCACCCTTTATTCAGCTAGTATCCTTTAAAACCTTGTAATTCATTGTAGGTATACATAGGAACACAGAGGTTGGTTTTACATGGTGGCTGTGCAGGGGATGGTGACTGCAATTATGTAAGTTTTGTCCACATGTACTTCAAGAGTCAAGTTGTATTCTTAAGTTCCAGTCACAAAAATCACCTCTCCTCTCACTCTATCATCAAACCCCAGAGAAATCTGAAACAGTCCCTAATTTTAAATCCCTTGTATATATTTAGAAATCCTCTCTAAAAGGCTTCTATTTAAAAAGTTTCCCGGCCAGCCTGGGCAACTTGGCGAGACCTCATTTCTACAATAAATCAAAAATTAGCCAAGCATGTTGGCGCGCGCCTGTAGTTCCAGCTACTTGGAAGGTTAAGGTGGAAGGATTGTCTGAGTCCAGCAGGTCGAGGCTGCGGTGGCCACGAGCGTACCACTGCGCTCCAGCCTGGACAACAGAGTGAGTCTCCAACTCAAAAGAAAAAAAAGGAAATACACACAGTAAAATATTCTCGTGGGTGACAGGCATATTTTTGGCAACATACTCTTTAATGGCTCAGGGCAAAAAAGGCATTGCACTTGTCTTGCAATTTTCCTGTAAGCTTAAAATGATCTCAGTCGGGCTCGGTGGCTCAACCTGTAATCCCGTGCTTTGGGAGGCTGAGGTGAGTGGATTGCCTGAGCCCGTGGGTTCGAGACCCGCCTGGGCAATTTGGCAAGACCTCATCTCTACAATAAATAAAAAATCAGCCGGGTGTGGTAGCGTGCACCTGTAGTTCCAGGTACTTGGAAGGCTGAGGCGGAAGGATCATCAGAGCCCAGCAGGTCGAGGCTGCGGTGGCCAGGAGCGGCCACTGCACTCCAGTCTGGGTGACAGAGTGAGACTCCAACTCAAAAAAAAAAAGTGATCTCAAAATAAAAAGAAAGGGAAAAATCTTGTTTTAACCACTGAACCAATGGGGAAAAAAAAGAAACATAAAGCAAAATGGCACATGTAAAATTAGAACTTATAGTTATGTGTACTTGTATATATACTTCAATACAAAATAATTGTCAACTCCCAGAATGAATTATTTGATATATTTCCAGGAAGAAAGGTGCACTGGGCATGGGAAGCCAATCTATGATCATCCCTATCAGGAATCCATATCATCCATTTTAACGTAATTCCAAACACTTGTGGCAGAAGGAGCCATCTGGAAAGGGTTGAGGACACATGGACATCCTGAGCACCATGCCTGTTATATTGATTCACTGCACGTTCTATGTCTTGGAGGATGGCACTCCCATCTTTGCAGACTGTGTATCTGCTCCAGCTATGCATTCAGCAGTCTGCCCCAACATTCTGTTGGACAAGCATCCAGGTAAGAATCTTCTGGGTGGCCCAGCATAGGGTAAATACCAAGGTCATGAGTCCCTGGTCTGGTACAGTTAAGTGGGATCCCATGTCAGTGGATCAAACACTCCATAAACCCTTGGATAGTGGTGCTAGCTGAGACCCTGTGGTCAATAAAGGCAAACCCGCCGGGCTCGGTGGCTCAGCCTATAATCCCGCGCTTTGGGGGGCTGAGGTGAGTGGATTGCCTGAGCCTGCGGGTTCGAGACCCGCCTGGGCAACTTGGCAAGACCTCATCTCTACAATAAATAAAAAATCAGCCGGGCATGGTAGCGCGTGCCTGTAGTTCCGGCTACTTGGAAGGCTGAGGCGGAAGGATCGCCAGAGCCCAGCAGGTCGAGGCTGCGGTGGCCGGGAGCAGCCGCTGCACTCCAGTCTGGGCGACAATGAGACTCCAACTCAAAACAGAAAATAAACTAAAATAAATACAGGCAAGCCGGGCTCGGTGACTCAGCCTGTAATCCCCCGCCTTGGGAGGCTGAGGTGAGTGGATTGCCTGAGCCCACGGGTTCGAGACCCGCCTGGGCAACTTGGCGAGACCTCATCTCTACAATAAATCAAAAAATCAGCTAGGCGTGGTGGCGCATGCCT